>JBAMAW010002102.1:0-44524 GCA_037043295.1 Amiota minor | reverse complement strand
CCTACAACGCAATGCACAATTCTCCACAGCTAGTACTGCCAACAACAATAACAACAATACTCAAAACGCATATGTCACCTCTAATAACACCTCCATAGCAACGACGGCAACCTCCTCCAAACCTTCAACATCAGCTGGACACCGCGATTCACCATCCATTCATCTAGACCCAAGGACTCCAACAGCATACATCGACCTAATAGACGTAGATGGGGAATCCTCCCCCATTGAAGGTGACAAAATATTTAATTCCAAACTTACATCTAATCTCAAACTTAAAATAACCCAACAACCTACTAACAAAAATAATATGAACTATAAGAACAAGCAAAAAGAGAAAAGACCAATATTGGATCCATCCCTTAGCGACAGTTAAGACCTAATCTAGTTGTTCTTTCTTACCCATTGAATGCCTGTGGGGTCGGCGGTCCTCGGGAAGACGCACAAGCTTTTTTGGCTTCTTTTGCGGCTCCTCGGGGACCGTCGTCCTCACAGGCATCTTCCTTAACACCTGGAGCTCCTTTCTGTTGATCTTATGACTAACAGAAGGGGTTCCACATCTCACTTTTATCACAACTGGCTATAAGCCAAGGTTTTCTAAAATAATTTCTAACATAAGAATTTTAACTACTTGTTTAAATATTTTACAGTGGAATATTAATAGTTATCTAAATAATTACAGCCAGTTGCAGATACTAATTAAACACCATAACCCCAAAATAATCTCCTTACAAGAAACCCATCTACATTCCCTCATAAATGTACCCATCCCAATTAACTATATCATGCACCATCAAAACTCCTCTAAAAATTCATATGGCGGTGTCGCCCTTTTAATTCACTACAATACAATACCACTTAATAATGACTTTGATGCATCTGCTGTCTTGGTGCACTCAAAAATCAAACTCGCTGTTCTATCTGCATACATACCCCCAAACAAATCATTTAACAATAATAACCTTCATAATATGTTTTCCAACCTACACCACCCTTCAGTTATTACAGGAGACTTCAACAGCTGGCATAACAGCTGGGGTTCCCCACAAGAAAATAAAAGAGGCAAAACCTTAGCAAGTTACATTCAACATTCTAACCTTACCCTTCTAAACGATATGTCGCCAACTCACTACTCAACCCACAACACACTCACCCATATAGACCTATCCCTCTGCTCTTCCCAACTGACACCTTACACTCAATGGGAAATATCTGACAACCTTTGCGGAAGCGATCACTTTCCACTTTTTCTCTCTCTCTTTCCCACCTCTACACCAAATCACATTGCCAAACCTACATTTAACTTAAAATCAGCCGACTGGACCCTTTTCCAAGAATTATTGAAACAATCAAACTCCACTTCCCAACCAATCAATAATATCAACAGAGAAGCGGCACTAATTAAGAAAACTCTAATCCGTAGCGCTCATTTTTCCATACCACAAAACACCACGTACGCAATGACCCGCACAGTTCCCTGGTGGAACAAAGAGCTATCATCTCTGAAAAAAATTAAAAACAATTACTGGTCATTACTGAAAAGACACATGAATACTGTTAATATGATACAATTTAAAAAAGCTAACGCTAAATACAGAAGGGCAATTAAAATTGTCAAAAGACAATCTATTACTGACTTCACTTCAGATATATCTCCTAACTCTAACTCTTCCAAAATATCGTCCAACATCAAAAGATTTTGTGGTCTTTACCCCACAAAAAATATCCACAGTATCCTCGACCCCGATACCAATACACTCACAACAGACCCAAATATATAGTCATAGTCAACTGCTTTGCGGACCAGTGGTCCAAAGAAGCTGATGATTCCAACTTCTCTCCTCTATTTCGGGTCAACAAGCACAATGCTATTACACTTTCTTCTAACTACACTCCGACCAAAACAGCTTACGAAATAGAAAAAGATATTTCCTTTGTGGAATTCCTATCATCACTAAACTCACTTAAAGGGACCACACCAGGTCCTGACCGCATCTCATACCCCATGATCCAAAACTCACCCCATGTCTTTAAAATCCGTATCCTCAAACACTTCGATAACATCCACAATAACTATAATATATCCCCCAATCCTATAAAACTAGCCTAGTCATACCTATACTCAAACCTAATAAGATCAAAACTGAAATCAAATCGTACAGACCAATATCATTAACCCCTTGCCTTGCTAAGGTCTTGGACAAAATTATTTCCAAAAGGTTGTGGTGGTTCGTTTCAACAAACAAACTCATTCACAACAACCAGTATGGTTTTAAGAGAGGCAAATCTGTTCTAGATAATCTACTTTATATAGATCTCCTAGCAACACGAGCTATCTCATCCAAGCGTCACTTGTCCATAATTTCTCTTGACTTCTCCAAGGCCTTCGACAAGATTGGCATACACACCATTGTAAACCAACTACAAGAATGGAAATTAGGGCCCAAAATAATCGCCTATGTTAAAAATTTTATGTTAAACAGGAAAATTATTGTAAAAACAGGTAAAACTCTATCCAATAGCTTTCCCCTTTAATAATGGCATACCACAAGGTTCACCTATTTCTGTAATCGTCTTCCTCATATCCTACAACGCCCTTACAAAAACTTTAGCACTCCACAAGGAAATAAAATTTTGCGCATATGCAGATGATTTCCACCTCCCACTTGATCTTAAAAGGCAAAAAAGTCCCCAGACAGACCTATCTCAACTATTTCATAGTATCCAAGACTGGTGCAACTACTCAGTTGCCGTTCTTTCTACATATAAAACAAATCATCTTCATATTGCCGCAAATTAAACTGCTACCACAATATACGTATGACAACCTTATCATCCCGTCTGTAAACTCTTTGAAAATTTTAGGCCTTACTCTTAACAGCAAATATAGATGGAACACTCACATCGCTAACTTAGCAGTTGAACTAACAAAACCACTTAATATTATCAAGCACCTCTCCAGCCAGAAATACAACCGTAACACCTCAACTCTAATTCAAGTATTCACTACTTGCTATATCTAGCTAGCTATCCTTATTTCAAAAATAGACTACTGTCTCCCAATTTTTGGATACTTCCCTAAATCGTATCTTAACAAACTTAAACCTATTCAAAACGCAGAATTAGAACCGCTCTAGGTGCTTTTCGGACCACACCCATTTTGAACATGATTTTAGAATCTAATATTTACTCAATAGAAAATAGATGTAACTTCCTGACAGGCAAACTTTCTAAAATACTAATCCTATCCTCCAACACAGCTCTATACAACCTTATTAAAACTCCAAAATTAAAACCAAAATGCTTGAGCACAGTGGATAGAGCGATAAATATCTGCAAACAACTTAATCTTCCCTTCTTCCCATCAAAACCATCAACAGCAAAAAATACATCTGCAAAACATTTATGACTCGATAGATTTATCTCTTACTGCTTTTAATAAAAACAACACTCATTCAATAGTCTTCCAACAACACTTTCTTTCCCTCAAAAACGAACATTCTAAATACAACTTTATATACACTAACGGCTCCAAATCATCCGAAATTATAGGCTTTGGCATCTCTACCGACACAAACCCAATGACATCAGGTCTCCTACCCCACTATTCAACAGTATTTGCAGCTGAAATCATTGCAATCCATGAAGCTATAAACATTTGTATACGTAAGCCAGGTAGACAGGCTATTTGTCCTGACTCACTTTCTGCTTTATCCGCTATAGCCAATTTTAATAACCACAACTACTACGCCTCAACAATAAGAGATCCCTACTTAATACAAAATTCCCCAAAATAAAACTCATCTGGGCAATGAAAAGGCAGATTTAACAGCAAAGCTCGCTACTAATTTACCACTTATATACACACCCAACTACAACATAGGCGACATTGTTAATACTCTCAAAAAACACATAAATCTTGAACACATCGCCATGCTACAACACACCTCCAGCTGGTATAAGCTAATACACTCTCCAAATACCACTTCCACCACGCTTTATAATTCCCCAACTTTTAAACTTTTATATAGACTTGAACAGATAAAGTTTACTTAGAATCCGACTTGGTCACACAAACCTAACAAACATGCACCTCATCGATAAAAACCTAAATAACATCTGTCCCTTATGTTATAACGCTCCTAATAACATTCACCACATTATCACATCCTGCTCCTCATTGCACCACCTCAGATCATCCACATTCGCTAATATATACCCCATCTCAATCATTTCCGATCCGTCGTCTAACATTAATCTTATTCTTAACTTCTTTAAAAAAGCAAATCTGTACAGTAAACTTTAACCATAAACTTAAGCACTTATTTAGTCACTATTATTATTATTATCATCATTGTTATTTACATACATATACACTGGCTCCAACGAATAATCGGACAAGGGTTGTGATTATAATTTTTATAATAAAATGGGTAAATTTCTTATAAAAACGAAATCTTTTTTAGTGTATATTTATTGTTCAACATCTGATCTTTAATAACAACAACAAAAACAAAAACAATAAAGCAAGAATAACGGAAAAATTCATGATAATAACAAAAAAGTCATTTCTAAGTGTTCAACGAATAATCGGACACTAAATTTGACTTAAAAAAAACATTATAAAAATTAAAAATTAATATTTTGTCGCATAGCCCTTAGCTTTCAAGAGTGCTTGTAATCGTCTTGGCATAGATGCTACCAATTTTTGCATAATTCAGGCTGAATAGAATGCCATGCCTGCATCAATCCATCTTTTAAGTCTGCCAATGAGTTGAATTTTTTCCGGTGCACTCGCCTACCAAGTTCTTCCCACAGATGTTCAATAACATTGAGATCCGGACTCTGGGCAGGTGTCTGCAGCAGTTTGGGGCAGTTATAGATCAACCGAAGCTTTGCTAATTCCGAAGTATGCTTGGGATCATTATCTTGGTAAAATGCAAAGTTACTTAGAATGTTTAGCTTTTCTGCACTTTGCTTAACATTCTGTTTTAAAATGTTGAGGTAGACAAATTTATCCATTCTACCATCTATGAAATGCAAATTACCCACCCCCGCACTAGACATACAGCCCCAAACCATTATAGAGCCACCTCCATGCTTAAAAGTGGTCTTGGTGTTTTTGGGTAAAAAGCCTACGTTAGGCTTCCTCCAAACATACACCTTGCCATCTGATCCATGCAAATTTGCTTTCATCAGTAAAAAGAACCTTTAAATTAAAAGTTAGAAAGTTTTTTAAGATAAAAAGTAATGATTTACCGTATTCCAAAAATCTTCCTGCTTCAACAAATATTCTTTCGTAAATTTCACTCTTAAAGCTTTGTTCTTCTGGCTTATAAATGGTTTCTTCTTTGCCACTCTTCCATGATAATCCTCTTTGTGTAATGTGTTGCGAATTGTATTTAAGCAAACATCTTTTCCACTCATGTTTTTCACAGAAGTATGCAAAACCTTAGGGGTTTTAAAGGAATCTTGAATTGATCGCTCCTCTCTTATACTAAGTATTTTACCCTGCCCCTTTCTACTTTTGTAATGCAATCTTTGCTCATTTTGTTATCTGTTTATGGTATCGTGGACAGTAGATTTGCTTTTTCCAACAATTTCAGCAATTTCTCTTAGTGTTTTCCCTTCACCATTTAATTTTGCAATCAATTGCCTTATTTCCAACGATGCTTGTTTACCATTTGGAGCCATTTCAAAATAATACTTCTAAATTGCAACTTCTTGTTATCAAATGCAAATATGAAGTAAAAGCAAACAGCAAAAATCAACAAAGAGTACATTTCTACAGAATAACGGTAGTTTCTTCTCTCATTCTTCATTTGTCCGATTATTCGTTGAACACTTAGAAATGACTTTTTTGTTATTATCATGAATTTTTCCGTTATTCTTGCTTTATTGTTTTTGTTTTTGTTGTTGTTATTAAAGATCAGATGTTGAACAATAAATATACACTAAAAAAGATTTCGTTTTTATAAGAAATTTACCCATTTTATTATAAAAATTATAATCACAACCCTTGTCCGATTATTCGTTGGAGCCAGTGTATATCTGTATTAGCTGAAGGCCCTGGCAACCATGGCTATTTTTCTGTTAACTTCTAGTTTTAACTTTAGGTTAGCATTATATAAATAAATAAATAAATACTGACAATTTTTTAATATTACGATTATGATTGCTTAAAATTTTCACTTTTAACACGCACTATGCACTCTTTACTGTTCTATGAAGACTCACTTCACAATTGATATTAATATAGATATGTATGTCTGTATGCAGAGAATGCATATTTCGGCAATAACAGTAAAACAAATACCGAAAATTTTGTTGTCGTGTCGCCTGTCAAAAAAACCGTTTGTCGACTTTCTTGCCTTTTGTTTCTTATTTAACCCCTCAAAGCTCTCATTTATAAGTACGTTTACGATTGTTGAGCGAATGTTAAGCGGATGCTATTTGTTGTTGTGCAGCCTTTTTTTTTTTTCTTGTTTTTTTGGTTTTACTGCAAAACGCTCGCTTCTGAGCCCGGTTGCGATAGTTTATGCAAACGTCCGCCTAACATTCTCTGCTTGGTCCACTGGGTAAGCAAAGTTACATAAAAGAGAGAACTCCCAATTCTAACGAAGACTCTCAAAATTGGTTATTCTAAAATAACAATAATATTAATACACAAATAAAAATAAAGAGGTCGAGCAACCCAAGGAGGGATGCAGTCGTAGTAGCATTAAAGTTGAACATAAGTGTTACACGCTTGAAGGATTAAATAGTTCTGCTTACCTTGAGTAAAAAATAATAAATTGAATGATGACAACGTGAATACGGAACTAGAAGTGGAAGACATGCTTCCATATTATGATTTACATAAGAACTCTCAAAGAAAAACGAAAATAATAACTAGAATGGAACTCAACGTATATGAAGAAACGAATAAAAACAATTAAATAGTGGGTTGGTTTAGGCTTTTTCAAAACAATCACAACAAAAAGAACAAATAATAAAGCAAAAACAAAACTAAATAGAAGAAATATAATAAAAATTACATTAAATAAAACTACAAAATTATATTATAATTTCACGTCACTACTTCTGAGAGCGAGCTTCTGTTGGCGCTACGTAGTTTTAGATACCCTTAACAGTTCGTAAACTCGCTTTTAACAAACTTCCTCTTTCCGTAAGCCACACTCACAGACACTATTATTTTAAATTATTTGTTTATAATTATTTCTATTGGGGAATTCAAGTTTAGTATTCTTATTATTTTGTATTTCAGAAAATATTTGTTGTTTTCTATTATGTTTGCATTTTATTTATGTTTCCATTGCTTTTTTCCGTTAGCGCATTGTCCATCTTTTTTGACTGTTTGTCGACTAAACCGAAATATATATAATAAAATGCAAAGTGGCTTCTCTCGAATGTTGCAAGTTCGATAGTGTTTTATGGTGTTTTATACTCAAACAAATGTATATACTTATGTCTTTGACATAAGGTAGGAATACACACATCAAATCGTTCTTCAAATCGAGCTTACTGTGTTTTGATGCGTTGCTCATTGACTATTTCAAATTTCGTTCGTGATATGGAAAACTTTTAATTTTTAGTTCTCGTTGAAGGCAGCGAGTGAGTGTACACAAGGAATGCGCGGGTTGCTTGTTGTCTTCCAAAGAGAAAGATATGCTTCGAAATAAAATTCCTTTGTTTATTTTCTATTTGGAATGCTAAATTAAATGTTTCTTTTAAAAACAAACAGTAAACCGTAATATATAATAAGAAAACAAGCACAAAATCACAAACAAAACAAATAACAATAAAATATTAAATAATATTTCGCTAGAAACGACATTTCCAAAATTAAATATTTTATTGTTATTTTGTTTCTTTTTGTTCTTTTTAATGATTTTGTTTTATGTTGTTTCCGTAATCACCAAATACCATTTCCTTTTTTATCCTCATACAGCACACACATCAACTCGTTCTTTAAATCGAGCTTATTGTGTTTTGACGCGTTGCCCATCGTATATTGTAAATTTCGTTCGTGAAATGGAAGACTTTTAATTTTTAGTAGTTTAGTTAGCTTTTGTTGAAGGCAGCGAGTCAGTGCACACAAGGAATGTGCGGCTTGCTTGTTGTCTTCCACTGATAAGGTATGTTTTTTTTGGTACAATTTTTTGGCCTGAATTTGGCTGTTCCGACGTTTTGTCTGGAATATTTCCAATCAAAGTAGAGTAACGGTTTTTTTCTTTTACTCATATCGTAGAGAATATACTGATGTTACAGTCTCTACAAAAAAAATTTCAAAAACAAAAAACCCAAGGGTCTAAACTGATCATTTTTGTTTGCAATCAAAGGTGTACGAATAATTTTTTGGTGCACAGTATAAAACGGCACTTACCAATTCATAATAAATTCACAAAGTTGGCAGCCTTAACCTTACTACGGACTCAATTTCTTTGAAAAAAAAAACTAGGCGCATATTTATACTCTTCACGCAGTGAATAGTATTATAAGTTTGTCATGAAGTTTGTAACAGGCAGAAGGAGATATCAGAGACCCCATAAAGTATATATATTCTTGCTCAGCTCGACGAGACAATTTAATTAAGCCATGTCCACCTGTCCGTCTGTATGTATGCAAACTAGTCCCTCAGTTTTTGAGCTAGAGAGCTGTAATTTTGCACGAACTTTTTTTTACTAGACAGTAGCAGTACATTTGTTGGAACCAGCTGAATCGGGCCACTAGCGGGTTCCTCCCATACAAACCACCCATTAAAATTTAGGTTCTTCTTATAAAATTTTTTTTACATTTTATCCTATCGAACTGAAACTTGGTCACTATAAAAACGCGCAATACATTTGTCGGAACCAGCCGAATCGGACTACCTCCTATACAAACCACCCATTTAAATTCAGGTTCTTATTAGAAAAACTTTTTTGTTTTTAGTCCTATTGAATTAATATTTAGTTACTGTAAGTTTCTTATCCATGTCCATGAAATTTTCAAGACCCTAGGGTTACTGGATCGTATAGTACCTATACAAAACCAAACTGCAATTTATGTTTTTATTCCAAAAAAATTTTTTTTGTGTTATCTGTCTGAAATTTGAACAGTATTAGTGTCTGACCCATATTCAACAACCGTGTAGATTTCAAGACCTTAGGATTACTGGATCGTGAAGCTCCCATACAAATATTTCGATCTCAGTGTTGAAATGCTGTACGTGTACTGACTATACTCTAAAGATAAGTCGAACCCATAATTAAATATTTCTGAATGCTCTATATCAAAGTGTAGACAAAAACGTTTTCTAAGGGGTACGTGAAGAGTATATCAACTTCATCATAGGTGAAGTTAAACTTCTTTTTACTGGGTTTTTTTTTTTTTTTTTTGTTGTTTTGGTTTTTGTTTGTGTGTATAGAACAACGCACAGTGGGCGAATAAACAATTTAGCGGAAGAAATTTAATATCTTTAAAAATAATTAAGTTTCTTTTAAGATTACATTTTCCCTAGAATAATAATTTACTCAATTGAAGTGTTTTTTTTTTTTTTTTTTTTACAAGTTAATGCAACTGCATAACTATAAGGTACCGATAATGACTTTGCAGTTGTGTTACGAATGCATTGTCAGCGTCTGTATTGACTAAACTAATAAGTAATAATAACTTTTACATTTAATGGTAATTTGACAACTTATAGACCTATAGTAATTTATCATATAAAATATTTCTTTTAATTAGTTCTTTTGCTTAGTTCATAAGGATGGAATATCCTCAGTCTTTTCTTTGGCCTCTATGTAGCCAATGTCTTCGCTATTGGGCTGGGGTGACTAAGTAATCTGTCATTGTATCTGCTGTTGTGTCTGTTTATTTCGTCACCTACGAATGGGACGAGTACGACACGATGTAGGGTTTTATTACGGACGTACCAGGGAGCTCGTAAGGTTTTATTTTGCATTATTTGTAGTTTTTTTATGTGGCATGCCGATGCTGTGCCCCATACTTGAATGCCATAAGTCCATGCGGATTTTATGATCTGTTTATAGTGTATATAAGGACTTTATTGGTTACCGAGAGTTTGTTTTTGTTGTTGAACATCCAATGGAGCCGTTTTAGCTTCGCAGAACATTTGGCATGGATTCTACGAATGTTTGGTGCCCAGATGTACACCCAGGTAACAATACACGTTTGATTTTGGTATGGGATTGTTGTTGAATGTAACTTCTCGACAATTTCCTCTCCGAAGTGTTAATGTTACGTTTGGACATTTCTCTTGGTTGATGAGAATATTCCACGAAATCTCTATGCGGTGTAAAGATTCCTGCATGAGATTGGTAACTTCATCGGAGCAACTAGAAGTAGCTAAAACTGCAGTGTCGTCAGCAAAAGTAGCTACATTTATATTTCTTTGGACTGGTCGAGACATGTCTGATGTGAAGATATTATATAGTATTGCCTCTAGCACACTGCTCTGAGGAACTCCTACCTTAATGAATCTTATGATTGATGTTTCATTCTTTACGGCCACAAGATAGGTTCTGTTCTGCAAGAAAGACTTTAATAGTAAGTATTACGGAGCTGGAACGTGTACCTTCAGTTCGAATAGAATCCCAAATTGATGTTGTGGCATGGCTTTCTGAACGTTTCCTACTGCCAACAATCTGCTTAGATATATTCTTTCGAATATTTTTGAGAATGAAGACAGTAAGCTTATTGGTCTATAGAATTTAAAAAGATTCTCCAGCTTACCAGGTTTAGGAATCATCGTTATATTGGATAGTGCCCGAAGCGTAACATTGCGTTATAGATATTCACCAGGAAAAGGATACCTTTCATGGAGACGGCTTTTAGTACTCTTTCATCAACTTTGTCGTAGCCCGTCGTAACTCCACTTGGAGTAACGGCTCTTAGCGGGAAGTCCATTTGCAGCGCGGCATCGTTAAAAGTTTTCATGCTGTTTACGTCACTGGGTTCTGCAAGATTAAACGGTGTAAACCTCACCTGAAGATGACTTGCAAACGCCTCCGTCGTTTCCCGTTCTGTTCTACACCACTCACCTCTATCATCTTTAATGGGAAGGTTTGGTACTGGCTGACTTTCAATACCCTTCGTTAGTCTGGATCTGCTTGTTGCAACATGTTTTCGAACTTTTTTGTGCGCTTACTCTTGAGAAGCTAACTTAGTTTCTTGCTTGCTCTGTTGTAAATTGCTTTATCAACATGACGATGGCTCCTCATATACTTCCTGCTCAGTCGACGTTTTTCAGCTATGATGCTTACGACTTCATTTGACGGCTTCGGAATACATTGGAGGAGGTGATTAATTGAGTGGCTAGGGGATATCTTCAATCGAGCCAATTTCTATGTTTAAGTGCAAATTCTGTTCCAGACATCGTTGAAATTTAACTAGATCGGAGCTAGTAGATAATAGACGATTCTTTTTCCCATAATTTACGGATGGATGATCAGCGGCAGGTGATCAGAATTTTGCTCGTGATAGTTTTTGATGTATAGCTGCGTTTGACATATGCCACCAGTGATTCCAAAATCTATTGCACTAGGCATTCTTTTTGTGTCATATGGAAAGCAAGTAGTTAATATGTCCCAACCACTATTTAGAACGCTATTTACTAGCGCAGCATGCTCGGAGTTACCCCAGAACCGGTGCTTGGAATTCCAGTCACCTACCACTATAAATTTAGGCCCAAGCTGGTTCAATAGAGCTGTGAATATTCTTGAGTTCCAAGAGAAGAGTGATGGACAGTACACGGTTGAAACTACAATATCACCTTTTGAGCTTTGTACCTTTATTGTAGCCATTTGCAGATAATCGACACAAACTGGCTCAAGTGAGTGGTGTTTAATGCTGGAATGCACCAGTATTGCAGCGGCACCATGAGCTCCATCGTGGGGGTGGTTTGCGGGATATAATAGGTAGCGAAATTGTCAAAATGTAGTACGGCTGCAGAAATGGGTGTTAGATATTAGCATTATGTCAATTTGTTGGATTACGATAAATGACTCAAGCTCTAAAGCTTTGTTTGTTGTTTGGCGTTCCAAACTCCTATGCGAACGTTTACGGCCATTTTGATGCAGTAATGGCAGTTAGTACCTGCAGAATTTGTTTCTGCATGTCCATAATATCTTTTTGCATGATTATGAGCTGGTCGAATCTAACCACTAGACTTCCCGGAATATTTTCAAGACCCAAGTGTAAGGTTTGGTATGGTATCTGGTTGGAGACAGTCGCATTGTTTTGTTGTTGGCGGATTTGGTTAAGGAATAGTCGTTGTACTTGTTCCTACAGCTTTGGGATTGACATTGTCGTTATTGTTGTTTACCGAAAAAATGCCAGCCTTGCTACTCGTGTAAAGTTTTATATTTCTAACGAGCGGATGTAGACAATTACATTGTAAGGCAGATATCTTAATGCCAACAAACATTTGTTATGCAACTTATGTTGTTGTCAACTTTGTATTAATGCTGAGCGTGTTAATTATTGCTGAGCGTGTTAAGCGGATGCAGACAAATACATTGTAAGGCGATGATCTTAATGACAACAAAGATTTGCTTATGCAACTTATGTTGTTGTCCACTTCGTATTAATTATTGCTAGGCGTGTTAACTCCTCCCTCGTTTAAGTGAGAGCTGCCATCGGTTCTCTTCAAATTTTCAATGGCTGCTTGAATGTCCATTTGCTTGTTTTTCTCTCTCACTTTTTTCAACATACGGAGGATGATATAACCAATAGCTACAATGGCAAGTGTAGCACCGCTCGACAATATTGGATTCTGCACTAGTTGTGAGTTTATTTCTCCAATATGTTGTAGGTTCTTTGAATTTAGTCCATGAAGAAAAGGCATGCATAATATCTCCTGATGATCTGTAATATTTAAGAGTGCTGCTGACAAAGCGCCTGGTTTTCTGTTAACGTAAATAGATGAATTTGTTTGATCGTTCCTTTCAAATGTAATAACATAGGTTCCCTGGACAGTCTTGTTTTCCTCTTGCACCACGGACATGCTGTCATTAATGATAAAGACACCGTCATCTATTTCCATTATAGCGTCAAGATGGCTTGGTCGACTTATGCAGTAAGCAAGCTTTCCGGAGTGGAGTTGTTGTGCCCATGTTGAGTTCGGTATTTCCCTGCAGAATGTCATTGTAATGGCAGGTTCGCAGCTCCGCTTCCGCTACGTTGTTCTCTTCCATATGGAGTATTGTTCCATTATGTGGTACCAAGAAATGCTTAATTTCTTACAAACTACCTTAGGTCTAGGAACTGTTATGACAAAATGCAAAAAGCTATTGTTCTGAAAAGTCTTAATTCTATATACTTTCATTAATTTTATTATACTTATACTAGTGAATTGCTTGGTTATTATTTTTTGGATGTTGTCATTATCTAATATAGTCAGGTTAATCACACCGACCCTTGTGATAATCATCATTCTGTTACGTGCAAGCAACACTATAAGTGACTTGTGTTTCTCAGATTGGTAAGGGCCCATACGATGGCCTGAAGTTCACGCTCATTGGTCGCGAAACTTAATTCTCTATCATTCAGGGTTCGTAAATCATTGTTATTGGCTTTCCTTCCTGTGATAAAACAGCTCCTAAGCCTAGGGCGGAGGCATCCGTTGTTAAATCAAATGGCTTTTTAAAATGTGGATAACGTAGCATGACCTCCTCTGATGCCAAAACCTTTCTTAACTTATTGAAACCTCGAATTGGTTAATCATTAAAATTTATAGTTATTTGCTTTGATTGATTGGCGCTTAGCCTCCCATTCTCACCCTTTAATATGTCAGTTAGACGTTTTGCCATTACAGCAAAATCTTTAATGAAGCATCTATAGTAACTAGCAAGCCCTAAAAATGATCCGAAAAGTGTAACTGGTTGTGTGTAATTACGATAGCATTTACCTTATTGAGACTTGTTGTAATATCGCAATCAGATACGACAAAACCTAAATATTCCGCAATATTTAAAAAAAAAAATGTGATTATTCTCTAGAGACTCTCATGTTTGTCTCAAACTATTTACGCTAGACCCAAGTGACGTGCTCAACATGATCCCACTTGTTTTCTGAGAAAATAATTACATTATCAACATAGACATAGCATGACTTTCCTATTTGTACCCTCATCACATCATCAATATCACTTAGGAAAAACTTGGTCCATTTCTTAATCCGAAGGGAAGCCTACCAAACTTATATTTGTCATTTGCGACTGAAAAGGCAGTTTTCTCTCTGTCCCTTTCCGCAAGATATGTTTGTTGAAAACCTGATTTCAGATGCAGTATAAGATTTTTCCTTTCTCATATTTGGTAATATTACTGACTCATTGCAGAAAAGGTATTTGTCATCTACAGTTTTTGCATTTAATTTTCTGATAATTTATGACGCGTCGGTTCTTTTATTTCCTTGCTCATCTATTCCTTTTTTATCAACAACCCAGATCTGGATGGTCTAATTGTGCCATTTTTTAATAAGTCTCGAATTTCATCGTTTACAAAATCCGCAAGATCAATGGAATATGGATACAATTATGAATAAATGGGTTCGTCACTTTCAGTGCGAATAGTAGCAATTATATCGGTGTTGAAGTGGAGTGACTAGTTAGAATCTGCAAAAACCCCACTTAAACCTTTCAATTTTTGTTGGAATTCTTAAAATGTAATGTGGTCTTTGCCTGCGTTACCAGATCGATATAATCTATCCCATCCAATGTTGAAGGAGTAGGAAGTATAAAAAATATGGTGTTCGCAACAAAAAGATAATGATACATTTTTCCTTTTTATTATTAGATCCATGAATTGACTTTACTACAAATTTTGTCTGTACTAAGTTAATATGTTTTAACTTTGAAAAGTTGGTGGCTATACTTTTGAAACTTATATTGTCGAAATTTCAGTTTGATGGGCTTACTAGGGAGGGCACCTCCCATACAAACCCACCACTAAAATTAAGGCTCTCATTCGAAAATTTTTTGTTTTTTGGATTATTGAACTGAAACTTAGACATTATAAGTTTCTGATATAGGCGCGGTATATTTTTTGGAATCAATTAAATCAAACCCCTAGATGATACGGAGCCCTCCGTGTACGAGTCTGACTCGCACTTGGCCCATTTTTTAATCATTTTTATTACTTTAAGAATTTATTTTGTCAGTTTCTTTCTTTTTTCTTATTATTCTTTCATCAATGTTTTTAGGAAAACAAAATTTTTTTGAATTGAAACTTCTTTTTGCGACGAAGGGCAAAACTTTATACTAAAAAATTTAGTAAAAATATACAAATCGTCACGTTTTAGTGTTTTCTGTATCATGAACCGCACTAGGTAGAGACTTGAAATTTTCACAGAATGTGTATTTCTATTGCCATATCCACAACAAATAATAAAAATCCACCGGAAAAGTCTTAAAAAAGAGATTACATTTCCACAACAACAACATGCAGTTTGTGTGTATAAAAATGTTTATAACAACAACATGCTGCAAAGAGCTTGTGTGTTGTACAAAAATAAGCGAATGTACGAAGAAAAGAAAACGAGAAACACACAGAAGCTCCTTCATGATCTAATTTATGTGCAAAAGGCGACAGACGGCAAACGTAAATACAACAACAACAATTAAACACGCCAAAGAAACCAAAAGCAATATACATAAAATTTATTATTCCTTTATCAATATGTTTTTAAGACACATTTTTTATCACAAAAGTGCAGTTGTTAAAATTATTTTTATTTATTTTTATTTATTTATCATAATTAAATCTAATATATAATACTAAACTTAATACTAATTTTAACGAGTAACTAGCTGCTTGGGCCTACGACTCGCGATTTCATAATAGTTTGTAAGGGATTTATACTAAAAAATTTAGTAAAAATATACAAATCGTCACGTTTTAGTGTTTTCTGTATCATGAACCGCACTAGGTAGAGACTTGAAATTTTCACAGAATGTGTATTTCTATTGCCATATCCACAACAAATAATAAAAATCCACCGGAAAAGTCTTAAAAAAGAGATTACATTTCCACAACAACAACATGCAGTTTGTGTGTATAAAAATGTTTATAACAACAACATGCTGCAAAGAGCTTGTGTGTTGTACAAAAATAAGCGAATGTACGAAGAAAAGAAAACGAGAAACACACAGAAGCTCCTTCATGATCTAATTTATGTGCAAAAGGCGACAGACGGCAAACGTAAATACAACAACAACAATTAAACACGCCAAAGAAACCAAAAGCAATATACATAAAATTTATTATTCCTTTATCAATATGTTTTTAAGACACATTTTTTATCACAAAAGTGCAGTTGTTAAAATTATTTTTATTTATTTTTATTTATTTATCATAATTAAATCTAATATATAATACTAAACTTAATACTAATTTTAACGAGTAACTAGCTGCTTGGGCCTACGACTCGCGATTTCATAATGAGTTTGTAAGGGATTTAATGTAAAATAATAATGTAATAATGTAATGATTAAATTGTAAGGTTGGATTTTTTACAGAAATTATGTATGTTGGAGATATTTAATGGTGAAGGAGTATTTAAAAGTTGGGATGGGGATATGGAACCAAAAAGGGAGACCCTTAGGCTCTCCAAATGTTGGCAGGAGTCAAGTAGATGTTTTGCGTTGAGATCAGTTCCGCAAAACGGGCATGGTGGACGATCTGAAGCTTTGAGGAGATGTTGGTGCGTGATTTGAGTGTGTCCAATACGCAGACGAATGAAAACTGTGCATGCCCGTCTGGATGAGTTTGTAGGAAGATCGATTTTGTCGCAATTTGGGTTGATGGAAGAGTACCCGTGGAGGAACTGTCCCCATCCTGTCAACTTCTTCATATGCAGATGACGAGTAACCAGGTTTTTTAAATCTCTGGAGCTGGTTGGTGTGAAGACGTATGTTGGGGCAGAGCTGATGTGCCGGGCTGCCTCATCAGCGCATTCATTTCCCCAAATACCTTGGTGGCTGGGAACCCAAAGAATGGTGATTTTGTGGCGATGTATAGTGCATATTTTCTGGATTTCCCGAATTGTGTGATCGTTATGCTCTCGATTTTGTATGGCTAATATCGAGGATAGGCTGTCTGAGCATATAGCGAATTTCCCGCTTTGTTTTATAGCAAATTGGCTAGCCTTTAGTAGGGCAAATGCTTCGGCGGTGAATATAGAATTATAAGGTGGTAGGGACCCCCCAACTATGATCTTTTCCGAATTGTCGACAACAGCGAATGCAGTATTATGTTGTGTTTTTGACCCATCTGTGTAGAGCCAATTTATATCCGCGAGCTTTTCTTTCAGCGCTAGAAATCTCGCCAGGTATTCTGAGCTGGTAGTATTGTTTTTGGCTGCTACATGCAGACTGGTATTGATGCTGGGCTGATTCCGAGCCCAATCTGGCTTGGGCTTTACAAAGTTGGAAAGTTGGGGTGGTGGCAATTCCAGTTCCGTACTATACTTGACGCATCGTCTGATAGTAGAAATGCATTTATATTGCCGCTTTTGTTTGAAGATGCCGACAAAAGCCTTTGCTAGCAGTGGATTGGGTGTCGTGTAGAGCTTGGGAACTAGCTGCATCGTGGTTTCCAGAATCCTTTCCTCAATGCTGGGTAGCCCGGCTTCTGCTAGGATACAGGCAGTGGGAGATGTGGGGAAAGCGTTGATCGATCTGCGAACAGCTGCGTGATATGGTGGATGTATTTTTTTCATATGGGACTTAGCACACCATCCAAAGATAGGGAGACCATAGTCGATTTTGGAGAGCATAAGTGCGCGGGTGATGTTTACGAGGGTGTTTATGTGGACATATGAGTATTTGGAACTTAAAAATTTAATAATGTTTAATCTAGATTCTAATTGCTTTCTTAAAATAATACATTGTTGCTTAAAAAGTAGTTTGGAGTCAAAGGTTATGCCAAGTATTTTTAGTTGTTTAACAACTTTAATGCATTTGTTGTTTAGGCACATATCCGGAAAGTTACATCTGTGTTTCCGGCATATGTGCAAAAGTTGACATTTATCGATGGATAAAGATGCTCCCGAGTAGGCTCCCCAAGATTCTAAATCATTTAGGATTTTATAGAATACGTTTTTCACAGTATCAGTATTTCTGATTTTAGTATAGAAGATGGCGTCATCGGCGTAGATAGATATGTTAATGTTTTTATACCTGGAAAGAATGGAGTTAATTTGCTCAAACGCTACTGTAAATAAAACCACTGAAAGTGGAGAACCCTGGGGGATGCCATTCATCAGTTTGTGGGTGTTAGAGATGATGTTGTTGACTCTAACCCTGAAGGTACGATTGGTCATAAAAGCCTTTATAAGGTTATAAAGCCTTGGACCAATTCCCCAAAGTTCAAGCCGATTGAGCACTGCATGTAACCCCACGCGATCAAAGGCCCTTTCAAAATCAGTAGCCAAAAGGGAGACATGATTTTTTGACGAAAGGGCATCCGACACGAAGTGTTGAATACGCAATAAAGCATCCATAGTACTGTGTCGCCTTTTAAATGCTACCTGGTTATGGGAAATTAGGCTATTTCGGGAAATGAACCACATTAAGCTACGATCGATTATTTTTTCAAACGTTTTACTAAGGCATGATAATAGAGAAATTGGACGGAAACTACTGATTTCGTGGGGTGGCTTGTTTGGTTTGGAGATTGGAATAACAATGGCTGATCTCCATGTGTGTGGATAAGTACCTGAATGAAATATATTATTAAAGATATCAAGAAGTTTACTCTTTAGAGAAATTGGTAGGTTTTTTAGCATGGGATATGATATCCTATCGGAACCGGGAGTCTTCCCTTTTGCGGAATGAATCGCAGCTTCCATTTCAATCATGGTGAAATTGGCTGCCAGGTGTCTGGCGGATGCAGATAGCCGATTTGGGGAGTATGAGCCTGCTAGGCATGAATTTTTATGCTGAATAATATGGGCGAGAAATTATCGTCCGCCGAATACTTTGCCCAAGCATGGCCAAAAGTTTCGGCTATCTGAATGGAACTGGTCAGAAGTCCCGAGGCGGATTTAATACATTTGAGTGGGGTTGGAGGGACGCCTGCTAGTCTTTTGATGTCGGACCAGACTTTCCTGTTAAAATTAGTAATAATATAATAGAAATGTTTTCCAAACATTTTTCTCTTTCTTTTAATTACAAATTTCTTATCGCTATAATTTCAAGCAATCACTTACATGTTTTGACAATGTTTTTACAATTATCCTAGATACAATCCTTGATGTCTCCACTTGTAGCAAGGTTTCCTCTGTGTCTCCAGGCAGCGATATTTTTTATTTACAATAATTTCAAAATAATAATTTTTTATAGAACTGGAGGAACCCTAGTGTTGGTGAATCGCAATTTTTATCCCCCACGTTGGGCGCCAATGAATAAGTTATGGAAGGCAATAATTTTATTATTTACAATATTATTTTTTATTTATTGTTGGCTAAGTGCGCACTGGTTGAGTTCAAGATCAAAGTAAAAAAACTAAAAACTAACACTTGTTGAACTTAAAACTAAATTTAACTTGATTATCATCAATGTCCGGAATCTGCTGATGCGGCAACCACTGCTTCTGTTGTGAAGGAAATAGTCGTTGTTCTTGTTGCCACAGCTTTGGGTTCGACATTGTTTACCGAAAATATGCGAGCCTTGCTACTCGTGTGAAATTTTATATTTCTACCGAACGGATTTAGACAAATATATTGTAAGACAATGATCTTAATGCCAACAAAGATTTGCTTATGCAACTTATGTTGTTGTCCACTTTGTATTAATTATTGCTGAGCGTGTTATCTTATATATATTTGTAAGGGGTAGTAGCCGTGTAAGGGGCAACTATCTGTCCCTTGGATGCAGCCTCGGGTGGTAGCGGTCAAAGGAGATGAAGATGACAACAGATAGTTGTGTCAGAGCTGTGAAACGAAGAAGAGAGTCGCGAGTGTTCAAGCAGTGAAAGCCCAAGTAAGCTTAAGTAAAATAGTTCTTCAAAATAGCTTAGATAATAATAATAGTACACTATTCATACTAAATAATAATAATAATACACTACTCATATTAAATAATAATAGTTTGTGATTTAATAAACATTGGATAGGAAACATTTATTTATTTATTTATATAATGCTAACTTAAAGTTAAAACTAGAAGTTAACAGAAAATTAGCCATGGCTGCCAGGGCCTTCAGCTAATAAAGATATATATTTAAATAGCAATGATGATAACAAAAATAATAATAATAATAGTGACTAAATAAGTGCTTAAGTTTAAGTTTAGAGTTTACTGTACAGATTTGCTTTTTTAAAGTTAAGAATAAGATTAATGTTAGAAGACGGATCGGAAATGATTGAGATGGGGTCTATATTAGCGAATGTGGATGATCTGAGGTGGTGCAATGAGGAGCAGGATGAGATAATGTGGTGAATGTTATTAGGAGCGTTATTACATAAGGGACAGATGTTATTTAGGTTTTTATCGATGAGGTGCATGTTTGTTAGGTTTGTGTGACCAAGTCGGATTCTAGTAAACTTTATCTGATCAAGTCTAGATAAAAGTTTAAAAGTTGGGGAATTATAAAGTGTGGCGGAAGTGGTATTTGGAGAGTGTATTAGCTTATACCAGCTGGAGGTGTGTTGTAGCATGGCGGTGTGTTCAAGTTTTATGTGTTTTTTGAGAGAATTAACAATGTCGCTTATGTTGTAGTTGGGTGTGTATATAAGAGGTAACTTAGTAGCGAGCTTTGCTGTTGAATCTGCCTTTTCATTGCCTATGATGTTGGTGTGGCTGGGAACCCAGATGAGTTTTATTTTGGGGAATTTTGTATTAAGTAGGGATCTTATTGTTGAGGCGTAGTAGTTGTGGTTATTAAAATTGGCTATAGCGGATAAAGCAGAAAGTGAGTCAGAACAAATAGCATGTCTACCTGGCTTACGTATACAAATGTTTATAGTTTCATGGATTGCAATGATTTCAGCTGCAAATACTGTTGAATAGTGGGGTAGGAGACCTGATGTCATTGGGTTTGTTTCAGTAGAGATGCCAAAGCCTATAATTTCGGATGATTTGGAGCCGTCAGTGTATATAAAGTTGTATTTAGAACGTTCGTTTTTGAGGGAAAGGAAGTGTTGTTGGAAGACTAGTGAAGGAGTGTTGTTTTTATTAAAAGCAGTAAGAGATAAATTTATCGAGTCATAAATGTTTTGAAAGTTGTATTTTTTGCTGTTGATGGTTTTGATGGGAGAGAAGGGAAGATCAAATTGTTTGCGATATTTATCACTCTGTCCACTGTGCTTAGGTATTTTGATTTTATTTTTGGAGTTTTAATAAGGTTGCATAGAGCTGTGTTGGAGGATAGGATTAGTATTTTAGAAAGTTTGCCTGTCAGGAAGTTACATCTATTTTCTATTGAGTGAATATTAGATTCTAAGATCATGTTGAAAATGGGTGTGGTCCGAAAAGCACCTAGAGCGGTTCTAATTGCTGCGTTTTGAATAGATTTAAGTTTGTTAAGATACGATTTAGGGGAGTGACCAAAAATTGGGAGACAGTAGTCTATTTTTGAAATAAGGATAGCTTTCACTACTTGAATTAGAGTTGAGGTGTTACGGTTGTATTTCTGGCTGGAGAGGTGCTTGATAATATTAAGTGGTTTTGTTAGTTCAACTGCTAAGTTAGCGATGTGAGTGTTCCATCTATATTTGCTGTTAAGAGTAAGGCCTAAAATTTTCAAAGAGTTTACAGACGGGATGATAAGGTTGTCGATGCGTATATTGTGGTAGCAGTTTAGTTTGCGGCAGATATGAAGATGATTTGTTTTATCTGTAGAAAGAACGGCACCTGAGTAGTTGCACCAATCTTGGATACTTTGAAATAGTTGAGATAGGTCTGTTTGCGGACTTTTTTGCCTTTTGAGATCGAGTAGGAGGTGGAAATCATCTGCATATGTGCAAAATTTTATTTCCTTGTGGAGTGCTAAAGTTTTTGTAAGGGCGTTGTAGGATATGAGGAAGAGGATTACAGAAATAGGTGAACCTTGTGGTATGCCATTATTAACGGGAAAGCTATTGGATAGAGTTTTACCTGTTTTTACAATAATTTTCCTGTTTAACATAAAATTTTTAACATAGGCGATTATTTTGGGCCCTAATTTCCATTCTTGTAGTTGGTTTACAATGGTGTGTATGCCAATCTTGTCGAAGGCCTTGGAGAAGTCAAGAGAAATTATGGACAAGTGACGCTTGGATGAGATAGCTCGTGTTGCTAGGAGATCTATATAAAGTAGATTATCTAGAACAGATTTGCCTCTCTTATAACCATACTGGTTGTTGTGAATGAGTTTGTTTGTTGAAACGAACCACCATAACCTTTTGGAAATTATTTTGTCCAAGACCTTAGCAAGGCAAGGGGTTAATGATATTGGTCTGTATGATTTGATTTCAGTTTTGATCTTATTAGGTTTGAGTATAGGTATGACTAGGCTAGTTTTATAGGATTGGGGGATATAGTTATTGAGGATGTTATTGAAGTGTTTGAGGATACGGATTTTAAAGACATGGGGTGAGTTTTGGATCATGGAGTAAGAGATGCGGTCAGGACCTGGTGTGGTCCCTTTAAGTGAGTTTAGTGATGATAGGAATTCCACAAAGGAAATATCTTTTTCTATTTCGTTAGCTGTTTTGGTCGGAGTGTAGTTAGAAGAAAGCGTAATAGCATTGTGCTTGTTGAGCCGAAATAGAGGAGAGAAGTTGGAATCATCAGCTTCTTTGGACCACAGGTCCGCAAAGCAGTTGACTATGATATTTGGGTCTGTTGTGAGTGTATTGGTATCGGAGTCGAGGATACTGTGGATATTTTTTGTGGGGTAAAGGCCACAAAATCTTTTGATGTTGGACGATATTTTGGAAGAGTTAGAGTTAGGAGATATATCTGAAGTGAAGTCAGTAATAGATTGTCTTTTGACAATTTTAATTGCCCTTCTGTATTTAGCGTTAGCTTTTTTAAATTGTATCATATTAACAGTATTCATGTGTCTTTTCAGTAATGACCAGTAATTGTTTTTAATTTTTTTCAGAGATGATAGTTCTTTGTTCCACCAGGGAACTGTGCGGGTCATTGCGTACGTGGTGTTTTGTGGTATGGAAAAATGAGCGCTACGGATTAGAGTTTTCTTAATTAGTGCCGCTTCTCTGTTGATATTATTGATTGGTTGGGAAGTGGAGTTTGATTGTTTCAATAATTCTTGGAAAAGGGTCCAGTCGGCTGATTTTAAGTTAAATGTAGGTTTGGCAATGTGATTTGGTGTAGAGGTGGGAAAGAGAGAGAGAAAAATTGGAAAGTGATCGCTTCCGCAAAGGTTGTCAGATATTTCCCATTTAGTGTAAGGTGTCAGTTGGGAAGAGCAGAGGGATAGGTCTATATGGGTGAGTGTGTTGTGGGTTGAGTAGTGAGTTGGCGACATATCGTTTAGAAGGGTAAGGTTAGAATGTTGAATGTAACTTGCTAAGGTTTCGCCTCTTTTATTTTCTTGTGGGGAACCCCAGCTGTTATGCCAGCTGTTGAAGTCTCCTGTAATAACTGAAGGGTGGTGTAGGTTGGAAAACATATTATGAAGGTTATTATTGTTAAATGATTTGTTTAGGGGTATGTATGCAAATAGAACAGCGAGTTTGATTATTGAGTGCACCAAGACAGCAGATGCATCAAAGTCATTATTAAGTGGTATTGTATTGTAGTGAATTGAATTGTGAATTAATAGGGCGACACCGCCATACGAATTGTTGGAGGAGTTTTGATGGTGCATGATATAGTTTATTGGGATAGGTACATTTTTGAGGGAATGTAGATGGGTTTCTTGTAAGGAGATTATTTTGGGGTTATGGTGTTTAATTAGTATCTGCAACTGGCTGTAATTGTTTAGATAACCATTAATATTCTACTGTAAAATATTTAAACAAGTAGTTAAAATTCTTATGTTAGAAATTATTTTAGAAAACCTTGGCGGATAGCCAGTTGTGATAAAAGTGAGATGTGGAACCCCTTCTGTTAGTCATAAGATCAACAGAAAGGAGCTCCAGGTGTTAAGGAAGATGCCTGTGAGGACGACGGTCCCCGAGGAGCCGCAGAAAAAACTTGTGCGTCTTTCGGAGGACCGCCGACCCCACAGGCATTCAATGGGTAAGAAAGAACAACTAGATTAGGTCATAACTGTCAATGGGGGAGGATTCCCCATCTACTTCCATTAGGTCGATGTATGCTGTTGGAGTCCTTGGGTCTAGATGAATGGATGGTGAATCACGGTGTACAGCTGATGTTGAAGGTTTGGAGGAGGTTGTCGTCGTTGCTATGGGGATGTTGTTAGAGGTGACAGTTGCGTTTTGAGTATTGTTGTTATTGTTGTTGGCTACTACTGTGGAGAATTGTGCATTGCGTTGTAGGTTGCGGATGTTGTAAATGTTGAGTGCGGATTTGTGGTCTACGTTTTCTTTGATTTTAATTGCTGTTAACTCCTGTTGTTTAATAAATACTGGGCACTTCTTATCGACTGGAGTATGATTATTTTCAACTTCCGGATTATGTTTGCAGTTGATGCATGACTTTACTTTGGAGCAAATTTCGTTCTCACTTGTGTGGTATTCCTCTGAGCAATTGGGACATGTTTTATTGCTTTTACAGATAGAAGTGGGGTGTCCAAAACGTAGGCAGTTCTTACATCTTAGTTGGAGAGGGATATACGGACGTGCGTGTACCATTTCGTAACCAATCCTTAATTTTTCCGGTAAAGCGTGAGAAGCAAAGGTAATAATGATGAGTCCAGTTTCTATTAAAGAGTTATCTTGTTTCTTCTAGATTTTGTAGATATCTGTCACTTTTTGTGTTTTCAGTTCTTCTTTTATTTCCATCTCTGGTATATTTCTAAGGTCGTTAGAGTATATAACGCCCTTAGTATAATTGAGAGATTTGTGCTCTGTAGCAGTTACTGTGATTTCTCCAATTTTATTAAGTTTTAAAAGTTTTAAAGCTTGAGCGTCAGTTTTAGTTTTAACGAGGAGAGTACCTGCTCTCGTTTTTTTACATATTTCAACTTCACCTACGCACGTGTAGTCGATGACTTTTTTTATTAGAAATGGTGATGTATTTTCGAAGCTTTTGTTATCTGCTCTGCTTATGACAATATATTTGCCTGCAGAGAAGCTTCTGTTGATTGTTGTTGTTGAAAACAACTTGTTACCGTCTGGCGGTTTATTCATGTTGGTAGATTAGCTTAAGCTCTGTAGCTGCTGCTGTTGTTAATTCTTTTATTCTTTTGTTTTGTTGTTGTTTTGAAACGGTAGTTAAGTCTTTCTGTTTTTAAAACGGTGAATTATTTGGATGTTTTAGTTTATAAAAGTTGTAGCCTAGCGCCTTTTGAAAACACAACCGATCGCAAAGAGATTCAGATTACAACTGTGGATAGGAAACACATTCTTACATATGTATATATTTTCAAGCTAAGTTTAGTAAGTACAATGGAAAAAGAAAATTATTTCCAATATGTGCTTCAGTCAATCACACCTAAAAAAAAGACTTTTCATCACATAATCTATAAAATGATGCCTTTTTTTGAAAAACGGGTCGGATTTTTGGATAAAGTGTTGATTAATGGATCGGATGAAATAAATAATGAATTCATTAAATCCTCCATTGTATTTTCGCGTGAAGTTGTGCGTGTGTCTGAAATTTCGAAAATCTTTGTTGCAGGGCTTTTTCTGACATCATACCAATTGAGAGCGGCACAGCATCAATAATATCTGCTCCGTGAATGAGTATTTTATGAAAGGTAAAGGGATATTCCTCTACAAAAATTTTAGCAGTTCTTATTGCGTACCGACGAAATACATCTTCATTCATCGTAAAGCCTGCTGCCATAGAGTTTAAAATTACACCAATTCTGCAAACGGGGTTTTCTTTCACGTCAGTTGTTTCGAAAGACAATTGGCAATTCGCAAAAAATTTCCTAGCGGTATTGCCATTATTCGTATTTTTTGAACTGTGCATTGGAATATCCGCTAATAACGGCATTTCAATCATAAACTTATTTTTGATAAATGACTTTCTTTTACCGACTATGATCTTGCCACTCCAGAGCGTCTGACATTTTTTGAAAGTCAATATGCAATTATATTTTACACTCGACTATAAACACTATATAATACACACGAAATACCGAATCCAATCATGCAGTGTAGATAATACGAGTTCATACAAGGTCTTTCGCAATGTAAGGTCTCCACCTTAGCAAAAACCAAACTGTTGTCGAGGGTGGCCGCGAATTTTTCCAAAGTATGGAACTATTTGATTGTACTTGCAATGGTACAATGCAAATAGTAAACAAATTTTCATCAATCATGTTATGTTCTGAGTTGTTGAAGCTTTGCCAAAAACAAAACTTTTACTGCCTAAGTAATATCGAAGAATATAATCCAATACCCTTTGCAAAATAGCCGGTGTACTCCTTAACCCGAATGGGAGCCTTGTGAACTCATATTTCCCGCAATTGACTGAAAAATCTTTTCCTTTTTCCTTTTCAATATCAGATTCCCTTAAACGGGGCTTTGTCAAACATTCTTATGAAATAAATCGAAGATTTTTAATCGTTATGAGAACTCTTGGGTTAGGTTTAAAAGGTGTAACTCAATTTTGTGGATTAATGGATATACCAGCTTTTATGCTACAGAGTTCTAATGACATGATAATGAAAAATATACACGAATATGTAAAAATAGCTGCCGAAAAATTGCTAAAGAAAGCTTGTACTGAGGAAAAAGAAGCGACGTCGGAAAACCAAGGTGATGAAAATAAAAATGACCTGACAATCTCTGGAGATGGTACCTGGAAAAAGTATGGTACCGGCATATTCAATGAAGGAAAAACATCTCTTCTATATTACATGAACGCACTGGGGACTATCACTTAGGCCTAATGCCCATGCCCACGTAGAAAAAGAGGACGCAGAGCGCATCTCGATCTCTGACGCAAGAGCGCAAGGGAGCACGCGCGAGGGGAGAATGTCACGTAGACAGTAACAGTTGGCTGTATTAGAAGCAAACGATGAAGCAGAGGTCTCTTCTTATGGCCCTGAAATAGATGACTCGATGTCAACTTTAAACGCGTTTTTCTCGAAACGGTGTTTTCAAAGTCGGCTGGACCGATCGCCTTGAAATTTTCACACAATCTTCTTAGATATTTGTATCAGGTAATGATCGAAGGAATAAGGTTTCTGACAATAATTTCGATTTTTTTAAGCCACTTTAAACTGTAAATTTTCTTGAAAAAAACGATTTTTTTCTTTGGGAAGCCGCCATTTTGTCAAAAATTTAAATTTTGACTATTCCATCGATCATTACCTGTATTCATCTATCCTAAAAATAAATCTTTTGGTTTTTTTTTTATTTCAGATAATTTGGATCAGAGATATCTTCCTCACCGCCAGACACCTTTTTGTGGAGGTCCTCTAGGAGATCTAGTACAGGAACAACGGAAACGAATATTTTTGTAAATAAATCGTGAATTCTTAAAATACATTAAATTCGCTATATGCACATTTATTCTATGTATTTATTTAATAAAAAAACACGTTTTTTCAGACTTACAAGTGGATATAACCCCTTAAGTAAATTTGATGAAACCCACTTTTTAGGTCTTAAGTTGTAAAATATGTATTTCTATTTAGATTCGCTAAGATATTCATAATATCAGGTATTGGATATCTATCAGGTGTTGTCAATTCATTCAACTTCCTGATCTATAACCTTTCGGAATTTCCTTTTTCCAGAGGCATCGTACTACTTAGGAACAACCCAAACAGAGGAGTTATAAGGGGATCTTGATGGCATCAATTCCCGACATGGAGTAAGAATATTGCCCAGACTAAATTGGTATATCATGCTTAGTTCTGATTTCAGCCACAACTCTAGTAGTACTAAACGTCAGCTTTTTATTTCGGTCAGAAAAAAGGGTCGGTCAAGAATTTATCTTACTGTGAATGTCATCAGATTCTTCAGGAGTTCAATCTAAACGTAAGGTAATTTACCGTTTCGAAGTGCAGTTGAGTGGGACTTGAATTTATCTAATGCGGTAAAATAATTCTACGGTGTGTAAATAACTGCCTTCAAATTTTTCAACAAGTATTTTCTTATTATTCCATCAAAAGTGTGTCAGTTGCGAAGAATGCAAAATTTTTGCTCATCGGCACCAAAATAAAATAAATCAAAGTAAGCTTGTTGTATAATTAAAGATTTGTCTGAAACTGATTCTACGGAGTAGACCTTATCATTGCTTAATGGCTTTCGTAAGAGATTACTCTTGAACTAGTGTCGATAAAGAATTTAATTTTGTTACCATTACGCATTTGATAATCAAAATATGGAAAAGACGAATTACTTAAACTAAAAAAATTAACATTATCAATTTGCTGTTCATCAGGAACTAATTTATTATCCTGATCTTCGAATGCACCATCCTCAAATTCCTGTGCGCTTTGTAAAAGTGAATTCGGATTACAAGATCTCACATTTCTGGGACACCCGATCTCACTCAACTGCATCAAACCCCCTCTGGATATGTTGGTAGCAATTCGAAACATAGTCGAACTACGACGATTTAAATTCATACTCAATTTCTACCGCAAATTTATCCCTCAAGCAGCCACTACACAAGCATTACTAAATAGCTTGTGCAAAGAATCGAAGACAAATAATCAGACGCCAATAACATGGGACACGAAACTAAGAGAAGCTTTCGAATTGTGTAAATCAAGTGTAGTGAAAGAAACTCTCTTAAATTTCATGGAACCAAACGCACCTACTTATTTTGACAACTGTTGCTTCAGACATTACAGTTGGTGCACATCTGCAACAAATAAGTAATAACCAAGTTAAGTCAATTGAATTTTTTCTGTCTATTCTGACAATTCCGACAATGTAGTGGCAGACGCATTGTCAAGAATAAATTAAATTGACATGCCAGTAACGGTTTCTCTAAATTACATACGAACATATCAACATGAAAGTTGAAATTGTGGAAAAAATTAAAAGTGAGACCAAATAAATCAAACATTGGCGCCCGAGCAGGGACCTTGGGGAGGGTTCGATTTAACAAGGAGCTAGTACAGGAACGGGAGATTGGCAACTTTGTGGTGAATTGTGCGCCGCACCTGCAGCTTCTGGAAAAAACTGTGAGGAGTGTTGTGGTATTTTACATGATACCTTTGTGCAATGTAGTATATTGTGAAACTGCATATAGGCAGAAATGTATGATTGTTGATCAATTTTGTAGTTATTTTGGTACATTGGCTAGGCAATAGATATTGTGAGGTTAGATTAAAACACGTGTTTTAGATAAAAGAAAAGGATGGCTCCAAAAAAGCTTAAAAAAGAAGAGGAGCTTGCCGCCTCTTGTGAGGGATTAATAAGTACATTGACTCGTAATAAATCATATATGTTAAAGAATTATACTTCTAAGACTGCAGCTGAATTAGAGGAAAGGTTAAGGTTGATTGAGTCAAATTTTTTTTCAACTGTGCGCAATTCAAACTCATATTGAGCAAATAAGTGATGATGCTAGTAAGTTTGAGACGCGACAAGTTTTTGAAGATTTATATTGTGAAGCAACGTCCAAGGTGTTAAATAGTCTGCCAAAATTAAACAGGCAGACACAGAATACTGAGTTACCTTTGAGTAGTAATATGTTAAATAATTCCCATTTTCAACATGCAGCCAGATTACCAATGATAAAGTTGCCAGAATTTTCAGGAAAGTTAATGGAATGGACTAGCTGGTTTAATATGTTTGTGACATTAGTGGATTCTTATTGTGAGGTGGATGAACTGAAATCTTGTTTAAGCACAAAAGCGTTGAGTACGATCGATTTCCTGGAATTGTCAGCAGTAAACTATAAAAAGGCGCTTCAGTTATTAAAAAATCGATTTGAAAATAAGGCAGTCATTGTAAAAGCCCATATCCGAGAGTTGTTTGATCTAAAAAGATTAAGGCAAGGTGCATGTGAGATGCTTGGTGGATAGTGTAAATTCGCATTTGGGAGCTTTGAAGTTGTTAAGCAATGAAGCGGAGATTTTAGAGGCTGTTGTGCTTCATTTGATTCGAAGCAAATTGGATGATGACGCTTGAAAGGTGGGAAAATGATTGGGACTGTACAAAATTACCATCGTGGGTATCGTCGTCAAAGTTTTTGAGCAATAGAGGGTTAAACTTAGCCAACCGAGAATTAAGGCAAACGACAGTGTCTTGTCAAGGTGCCAAGGGAGATTCCAAGAAGGCTTGTTTAACAGCTACGGTGGACAAGAGTTATTCTGTTATCATTGTTCAAGTGAGCATCAATTAAAGAATTGTCCTAAGTTTAAGGCTCTCTCCCCTTCACAACGATTCCAAGTGGTAAAAGGGTGTTAAGTTTGTTTTGGTTGTTTCATCAAGCATCATTTCACCAAGGATTGTACGGCTCGGCGTTGTGGTATCTGTCAAAGGGCGCATCATGAACTGTTGCATCGTGAAGGCAATCAGCTAGCAGTCACGCAAGGGGTCTGTGTAGAGATCGGTGGCGTGGTGCATTGTTGAGCATAGTTGTTGCAAGCTTCTTAGCTACTGCAGTAGTGTTAGTTCGGAATAGCGATGGTCATTTCACAGAATGTCGATTTGTGTTGGATTTGGTAGTCAGGTGAATTTTATAGCTGGTCGGATGGTCGGAAGATTAGGTTTACCAGTCCGAGAGCTAAACCTTCTGCTCAGTGGCATTGGAAATAAGACATCCGAAATTCAAGGAGAAGTTGAAGCGACGTTTAAATCTTGAGTGGAGAATTTTTCAATGGCAAGTAACTTTTGTGAGTTGCAGTAAATAACACACTATCATCCGAACAGTGCTAGTACTGAAGTGAACCTGAGGTTGCCAATGAATGTGATGATCCTAAGTTTAGTAAAGGAGATCCGATTGACGGATGCCTCGTGTCGGGCTTATGGTGGAGTAATTTATGCACGTATAGAAGATGAACTTGGAATAGTCTGGTAGCTACGAAATCTATGGTAGCATCTGTGAGGTCGAGTTCTTTGCCACGATTGGAATTGCAGGGGGCACTACTGATGGTGCAACTGATGGCAAGAGTCAAGAGTGCAACTGATGGCAAGAGTCAAGAGTGTTGTTCATATAAAAGGGGTTCAGTGCAGATTGTACACGGATTCGACGATTGTTCTTAATTGGTTATATCTCAAACTAGTCGTTGGACTAGTGTTGTAGCGAATAAAGTGGCTCAGATTCAAGAGGTTACAAAGATAGAGAAGTGGTACAAGGTAGAATCGAAGTTAAACCCAGCAGATATTGTGTCGTGCGGATTATATTCAACTGAGTTAAAGGAGGCCACACTGTGGTGCATGGGCCTGAATTTCTTAAGGATCCTTTGAAGAAATGGCCGAATCAGAAGTGGGATAGTGATGCTGACAATATCCCAGAAAGAAGAAAGAGCAACTTTAGTCTTATTGCTAGTAATTTGACTGACGCTAACGATATAATCGGAGCGTACAAGTTTGTCAATGATTTCTTGAAGCTACAACGAGTATTTAGCTATATTGGCCAATGGCGAAGAGATATCAAGAAAAAAGGAAGATTAGTGGAAGGCAAGTTAGTGCCACAACTGTTAGAAGAGGACTTGACTCAATCAAGTTTAAAGACTTTAACAGCGAGGGAATTCGAAATCGGATTAAGATATATCGTTCAGAACTTGCAGAAGTTAATGTTTTCTGCTGAATTTGTTGGCCTCTCCGGGGGGAACACAGTAAGCTCTGCAAAGGTACAAAGATTAAATCCATTCTTAGAAAAAGATAAAGGGGGAAGCGCGATACCCGAGTGTATCTATGTACGTTTATTTGCTTTGTGACAAATGCATGTCACTTGGAAATTGTATCGGATTTAAGTGCTAAGGCCTTCATAGCGGCACTTTAAAGGTTTCTTTGCTAGACTTGGGAAAAGCGTCACCATATGACAATGCAACTAATTTCGTGGGAGAAGTTCGAGAGCTGAAGAGGATGACTGCAGCAAAGAGGGAGTTGAGTTCCGATTTATTCCTCCAAGGTCACCCCATTTCGGAGGATTGGGGAAAAGTGCCGTCAAAATCGCGAATAAACTGCTGGTGAGTGCGACTAATGGAACAGAGCTAAATTTTGAAAAACTCTCAACGGCTATAGCTCAAGTGGATGCGATAATGGACTCCAGGCCTTTGTATCCGCTGTCAACGGACCCGAATGGTTTGGAGGTCAGGGTATTTTTTAATAGGCCGTCCGATCAACTCCTTGACGGAACCTTGGAATCAAGAGCTGTTGAAGTTTTCGTTGACTGAACGATGGAAATGAGTGGTAGTTATTTAGCAAGCAATTTGGCGGCGCTGGTTAAGTGAATACCTGATGCTGCTACAAGAGAGAACTAAAAGAGGACCAAAAAGAAGAACAACATAGCTCTGGGTACCCTAGCGTTAATCGTAGAAAATAACACTCCGGCCAGGCAATGGCTGCTTAGACGAGTGAGCGGAGTGCACTCAGGCCGTGACGGTGCAGTACGGGTGGTGACGCTCAGGACAAAGAATGGCTTTTCAAAAGCAACGTACTCAATATTTGTCCTTTTCCCATCGAGGAACAAGGAGATTTACGACGGTTGGTAAAAAGAGCTTCCAAGGTGGGAAGTATGTTGCCACATTTCTAAGCCGTACAAAAAGCTCGCTGTTGCTAAATTTATCACTGGACGAAGTAGGGATGTGCGGTGGGAATTTGAGAAAAAGCACATCACTAATCGTAATTAGCTTTTCATTTTATTTTTCGTTGCCTTTTGTCTTTGAACTTTTGATATGTAAATTGAGGTTTTTTAATGTGCCTGCTAAAATTTTGTGATTGGCAATAGCAATAAAAACATACAAATTTGTAAAATTGTGGAAAAAAAAAATGGAAACCAAATAAATCATACAAGTACTACGTGATTTAAACTGTATCTCATTAAACTACCACCTGTTATCGAAGTTCACTGCGATGAAGCTAAATACATTCCAAAACCTTTACGGAGACGTAGTTTCGAAGGAAATCATAGACATTTCAATGGACATCACTCTAAAAATCCAGAGTTTATCCTCAAAGGTTTGTACGCATGCAGCCATGAATATCTTCGCAGCGATCATGTTAAACGACCACTTGAATCACCATACATAGGTCCACTTTTGGTGAAATAACGCATTCACGATCATCTTGTCGCTATCAATAGCACAATACACCAACATATCAGTTGAAAGTTTAAAACCTGCATTCGGTATTGGAAATCCGGATGTTGCAACAAAGTCTGTTCGAACAACATACATATACGCATGTTGGACAAGCAATGTAGTAACGTGTCTAAGTGCCTTTAATGCATACTATGTAATGAACAGAAGGCGCTATTGGTAGTGGTATAGATTTCGCCAAAGCAAAGAATAAATGATATTATAAAGTTTCTTCATTTTGTTTTGTTACAACACCCTCCCATTGGACATGCTGAACATGGAGAGGGCTTTGACAAGTTGCCTATGATTCTGGGTGGTGACTTTAACATCAACTTTGCTGCAGATGATGCCGAACCACTCATTCAGTTATTAAAGAATATACTTAACTTGCAAAGGAAAACAAGTCGCCACATACCAACAACCAACTCCAAAAGTACAATTGATGCGGTCTTCTTGAGGTTTCTGTATTTAGAATCAATAATGTGTAAATCATATTTTAGCTAATATCGACCAATAATCGCCTATATTAAATAAATTGAAATTTAGTACTGAAATTTTGCATCAAACTTACATTAATTCATTTAGTAACATAGTGAACGTGTTTCACATCAAAGGCTCGTGTTCCGATAAATAAAAATTAGTTTACAAAAGTTATTTATTTATTTATTTATATAATGCTAACTTAAAGTTAAAACTAGAAGTAAACAGAAAATTAGTCATGGCTGCCAGGGCTTTCAGCTAATAAAGATATATATGTAAGTAACAATGATGATAATAATAATAATAATAACAGTGACTAAATAAGTGCTTAAGTTCCCCGAAGGAATGGGAAAAATTACTTTCTGTACTTCCATTTTACACTTCAATTTTTTTTAAATCCATATTCATGCGGAATATGGCAAAAGGCTGTTGACGAAAAACATATCGTCGTCTGCGTTCTTTTGTGTGTTTATCTTCTTCTCCAGCAGCTCTAATTTCTTAGTTTTGGTTGACATAACAATATTTTTTTAAGTATAGTAATACATCGAATAATCTACTATTATAGATATTTGGCAACTGAGGCCTCGTTTATATCATTAGCTTATTCATTCAAAGTCGGTAGGACTACAATCTCAGTTATTGTAACAGAAACTATAACAGCTGTTTGTTATGTCAACCAAAAAGTGACTATTGAACAAACAGCGGACAAATTTTGGAATTTGTGCTGGGGCTTCATGGAAACACATTCGAATTAAGTGCCCACCACATTTGGGACCTACTTTTTCAAGGAGTAGCAGATGCTGATTGTAAATTTATTACGATTGAAGTGGGATGGCACATTATATGCATCACAAATTTATTAATAGATCAAATCTCGACAGTTTATTCCGCCAAAAGTCTCCGCGGTTTTTTGGTACTTTTCTTTATTCAAAATCAATTTCAATGAAGTACATATTGGCCATTGTTATATATGACCTTTTGTCATTTTCCGGGTAGCTTCATAACAACATCAAGTGGCAAAATATCGCGGAGACTTTTTATATGACCCAATATTTGCCTGGATTAAAAATTATTTAAGGCTGAAGTAGAGTATTTCAATAGTCGACTTTCTCGAGCATGCATTGAATCTGCTTTTGGAATTATGTCTTTCAATTGACGTCTATTTTGGAAGCCCATTGAAACAGATGCCGATTTTGTTGACCTTGAAGGAGCTCCCAATATCATGCAACACACAACGAATTTGTAAAATAATACAATATGAGCAACAAACAAAAAGAGTTATTCAATTCAGCAAATGTGAGAACAGGTCAAATAGTGAGAGATGCTTTTCGCGACTTTATATGTATACATAGACAATAGTAATAAACTGTAACACATAACTATTCTCATCTTTTTTTAATAATAATTTTTTTTTTTTTTTATATAGCCAAATAGCCCCAATAATGACAACGAACAATGCGTACTTCTCGTTTGTCGCTACTGATCACAGGAACAAAAACAAAGATTCGTTATTAACCGAGCAGCCGAATATAGAGCACTCACTCACTTCCATGGAGTGCCTAGTACCTTTCCCTACAACTCCTTTCTATTCAAACCCAGAAACAACTGTGTTTAAAACTAAAACAAACACAACACAAAGCACAGTTTTTACATAAACAGCTAGTGCAGTTTCAGAAGCAACAACGGTGTTATCAGCTATTGCATCGATTGCGTCATCACATGCTGTTACTGTAACAACAACAAACAAACAAACAAACATTTAATCGCGACATCAGCAACCCAATGCTAGAACAAGCAAGCTGCATAGTAACATCATCAGCAGCAAACCGCGAAAATAAAGAATCGTCTGCAACGGTTATGGCATCAACCAATGGAAATAGATACTTTTACGCAAGCTAAAGCAATTAAAAAGACATCTGTGTCACCAGCAGGTGGTCAAAAACAGCGCATGCAAATCGGGACCCGGGAAAATATAGCGGCAGTGCGGACAGGCATCGATCGCTACATACAAATGCACAATAAACGTAAACTAAGCCCGCAAAAAAATAATATTGCTAAAAAATTCTTTTGGAAAGGAATAGGTTCCAACTACTTGCTGAAAAGGATGAACCTACTAAAAATGATGACAAAAACTCATCAAAATCTAAACCCGCAAAACCTCCTCCAATATGTTCGTGAAGAAAGCTCGAATTGGCTTGTAAATGCTATCCAAAGAATAGTCGGCAACAATAACAATCATATTGTCCCTATTACCAAGGGTGTTGTATTACTGTTGATTGTAGCGTTATTAGGAGTGCACTGGAAGAAAAAGGGTTGAGGTTAAAGTAGTGATTAATATTTTTAATAAAAATAAAATTCCACAGCCATTGTACAAAATTGAGTTGGCCACAAAGTTGCAACATTTAAAGGAAAATGAAGTGCATTCCATATACAACCCTAAATATTTACTTCATCGCAGGGTAACTGTGGAGGAGCCTCACAAACCAGTAAATCCTGTGCAATGTACAAATTGCCAGGAATTTGCCCACACAAAATCTGTTTTTTTAGTTTTGCATTAAGTTAAGTGCTACTGCATTGTTTTTGCATTCTGAGCATTTCCATCTTTTATTTCTGTTGGATATCACACGTTGATGCTGTTTTAATTTAAAATAGCTGCGTTTGTTCCATCCCAATAGAAATTAACTTGTTTTTTACGCTTATATGCCCTGTTGCAACTTGGTTCAATTTGACGTTATTTATTTATTTATATAATGCTAACCTAAAGTTAAAACTAGAAGTTAACAGAAAATTAGCCATGGCTGCCAGGGCCTTCAGCTAATAAAGATATATATGTAAATAACAATGATGATAATAATAATAATAATTATTATTTATGACGTATTTACCATTTAAAGAAATTATAAACATAGTCTATTTACAAAGCTGATTAACAAAGGATTTCCATCTATTCCTATTGCGTGCTAATGCGCGAAGTTCGCTCATAGATTTTCTTGTTTCAGCTGCAACAGTTCGTCTCCACGTCAATTTCGGTCTTCCTCTGGACCTCGTCCCTTGAGGGTTCCATTCCAATATGGCATGGGGTATTTCGTCGCTATTTTTGCGAAGGGTATGTCCCAGCCAGCCATACTTTCGTTTCCGTATCACAATTTCAATTGGGTCTTGCTCGCAGATTTGCCAGAGTCGCTGATTGCTAATAGTTCTTGGCCACCAGATTCGCAGAATAGTACGAAGACTACGGTTGATGAACGTTTGTAGTTTCCTTATATTAGTAGTTGTAGTATGCCAAGTCTCACAGCCATATAGCAAGACAGATTTCACACAAGCGTTAAATATTTTTATTTTCGTCTTCTGGTGGACATGCTTAGCTCTCCAGAAGTTCCTAAGTCTCCCAAATGCGGTCTTGGCTTTTTGAATTATGTACTCTATATCGATATGGGTTCCCCCGCTTGTTGTTATTTGACTACCAAGATATTCGAAACGTTCAACATGCTCTTGGTCTTCATGCAATTAATATTCAATCCCACTTTTTTAGACTCCACAATGAGTTTGTCTAGTTGGGTTTGCATATCCGAACAGCGATTCGTTAGCAGTGCTACATCGTCGGCGTATTCCAGGTCGCTCAATTTTCTGTGCAACTTCCAATTGAGTCCTATGTTTTCGATTTCTGCAGCTTCAAGGACTAAATCCAGGACGTTGATAAACAACAGCGGAGAAAGCGCACATCCTTGCTTAACACCGCTCTTACATTCAAAAGACTCGCTTAGCTGTCCGTTGTGTAGAACACGGCTAGTGGAGTCTTCGTAGCTGGCCTTAATAATAATAATAATAGTGACTAAATAAGTGCTTAAGTTTAAGTTTAAAGTTTACTGTACAGATTTTCTTTTTTAAAGAAGTTAGGAATAAGATTAATGTTAGAGGACGGATCGGAAATGATTGAGATGGGGTATATATTAGCGAATGTGGATGATCTGAGGTGGTGCAATGAGGAGCAGGATGTGATAATGTGGTGAATGTTATTAGGAGCGTTATAACATAAGGGACAGATGTTATTTAGGTTTTTATCGATGAGGTGCATGTTTGTTAGGTTTGTGTGACCAAGTCGGATTCTAGTAAACTTTATCTGTTCAAGTCTAGATAAAAGTTTAAAAGTTGGGGAATTATAAAGTGTGGTGGAAGTGGTATTTGGAGAGTGTATTAGCTTATACCAGCTGGAGGTGTGTTGTAGCATTTAATATTTATGTGTTTTTTTGAGAGTATTAACAATGTCGCTTATGTTGTAGTTGGGTGTGTATATGAGTGGTAACTTAGTAGCGAGCTTTGCCGTTAAATCTGCCTTTTCATTGCCTATGATGTTGGTGTGGCTGGGAACTCAGATGAGTTTTATTTTGGAGAATTTTGTAATAAGTAGGGATCTTATTGTTGAGGCGTAGTAGTTGTGGTTATTAAAATTGGCTATAGCGGATAAAGCAGAAAGTGAATCAGAACAAATAGCATATCTACCTGGCTTACGTATACAAATGTTTATAGCTTAATGGATTGTCAGGAAGTTACATCTATTTTCTATTGAGTAAATATTATATTCAAAGATCATGTTGAAAATGGGTGTGGTCCGAAAAGCACCTAGAGCGGTTCTAATTGCTGCGTTTTAAATAGATTTAAGCTTGTTAAGATACGATTTAGGGGAGTGTCCAAAAATTGGGAGACAGTAGTCTATTTTTGAAATAAGGATAGCTTTCACTACTTGAATTAGAGTTGAGATGTTACAGTTGTATTGGGCGTACAAATAGAAAACCGCCGTTTTCCCATAGATGGCGCCAGCGCCGCTAATCGGTCGATAAGTACGATCAGAAACATTACATAGCCAGCTGAGGTATCGGTCAACAACTCTAAATAATCTCGCTTGTGTATTTTGACTATGCTTTGTCCTGTTCGTTAGCGAAAATGGCAAAATTCGAGCCTACAAAGGGCCATTTGCGAGAAGTGTTGCTTTTTGCATATCATTCGAAAAAAAATGCTACTCAGGCGCATCGAATGATTGTAGAAACATATGGTGAAAGCTATATTAGTGAAAGAACGTGTCGGGAATGGTTTCAAAAGTTTAAAAATGGCGAATATGGCGTGGAAGACAAGGAACGTCCCGGTCCCGTTAAAAAGTTCGAGGATGCAAAATTAGAGACTTTGCTGGATGAAGATTCGTGTAGAACGCAACAGGAACTTGCAAGTTTATTGGGCGTGACTCAGCAAGCCGTTTCTCATCGCCTAAAGAGCTTAGGAATGATCCAGAAACTGGGACATTGGGTGCCGTACGAGTTGAATCCGAGGGACATGTGCGAACAACTCCTCCAACGACAAAACAGAAAGGGTTTTTTGCATCGCATCGTGACCGGCGATGAAAGGGGATACACTATGACAACCCGAAGCGGAAAAAATCGTGGGGGCTTCCCGGCCATACATCAAGTTCGACCGCAAAACCGAACATTCATGGCTCGAAGCTGATGCTGTGTATCTGGTGGGATCAGCTCGGTGTAGTGTACTATGAACTCTTGAAACCAGGGGAAACCATCACAGGAGCCCTCTATCGGACTCAAATAATACGTTTGAATCGAGCGTTGAAGGAAAAACGCCCGCAATACTCGGAAAGACACGACAAGGTGATACTTCTACATGACAACGCTCGGCCACATGTTTCCAAGGTAGTGAAAACATACCTGGAAACTTTGAAATGGGACATCCTACCCCACCCGCCGTACTCTCCAGATATCGCCCCTTCTGATTTTTATTTATTCAGATTGATGACGCACGAACTGGCAGGACACCACTTTCGTTCTTTCGAAGAAGCCAAAAACTGGATTGATTCGTGGATCGCGTCAAAAGACGAACAATTTTTCCGACGAGGCATTCAAAAGCTGCCAGAAAAATGGGAAAAAGTTGTGGCTAATAATGGAAATTATTTTGGAGATTGAGTATGTAACGAGTTTTTTATTATAAAGCCTCAAATTATGAAAAAAAACCGCGATTTTCTATTTGTACGCCCAATATTTCTGGCTGGAGAGGTGCTTGATAATATTAAGTGGTTTTGTTAGTTCAACTGCTAAGATAGCGATGTAAGTGTTCCATCTTTATTTGCTGTTAAGAGTAAGGCCTAAAATTTTCAAAGAGTTTACAGACGGGATGATAAGGTTGTCGATGCGTATATTGTGGTAGCAGTTTAGTTTGCGGCAGATATGAAGATGATTTGTTTTATCTGTAGAAAGAACGGCACCTGAGTAGTTGCACCAGTCTTGGATACTATGAAATAGTTGAGATAGGTCTGTCTGGGGACTTTTTTCCCTTTTAAGATCGAGTAGAAGGTGGAAATCATCTGCATATGCGCAAAATTTTATTTCCTTGTCGAGTGCTAAAGTTTTTGTAAGGGCGTTGTAGGATATGAGAAAGAGGATTACAAAAATAGGTGAACCTTGTGGTATGCCATTATTAAGGGGAAAGCTATTGGATAGAGTTTTACCTGTTTTTACAATAATTTTCCTGTTTAACATAAAATTTTTAACATAGGCGATTATTTTGGGCCCTAATTTCCATTCTTGTAGTTGGTTTACAATGGTGTGTATGCCAATCTTGTCGAAGGCCTTGGAGAAGTCAAGAGAAATTATGGAAAAGTGACGCTTGGATGAGATAGCTCGTGTGGCTAGGAGATCTATATAAAGTAGATTATCTAGAACAGATTTGCCTCTCTTAAAACCATACTGGTTGTTATGAATGAGTTTGTTTGTTGAAACGAACCACCACAACCTTTTGGAAATAATTTTGTCCAAGACCTTAGCAAGGCAAGGGGTTAATGATATTGGTCTGTACGATTTTATTTCAGTTTTGATCTTATTAGGTTTGAGTATAGGTATGACTAGGCTAGTTTTATAGGATTGGGGGATATAGTTATTGTGGATGTTATCGAAGTGTTTGAGGATACGGATTTTAAAGACATGGGGTGAGTTTTGGATCATGGGGTATGAGATGCGGTCAGGACCTGGTGTGGTCCCTTTAAGTGATTTTAGTGATGATAGGAATTCCACATCGGAAATATCTTTTTCTATTTCGTTAGCTGTTTTGGTCGGAGTGTAGTTAGAAGAAAGTGTAATAGCATTGTGCTTGTTGAGCCGAAATAGAGGAGAGAAGTTGGAATCATCAGCTTCCTTGGACCAATGGTCCGCAAAGCAGTTGACTATGACTATATATTTGGGTCTGTTGTGAGTGTATTGGTATCGGGGTCGAGGATACTGTGGATATTTTTTGTGGGGTAAAGACCACAAAATCTTTTGATGTTGGACGATATTTTGGAAGAGTTAGAGTTAGGAGATATATCTGAAGTGAAGTCAGTAATAGATTGTCTTTTGACAATTTTAATTGCCCTTCTGTATTTAGCGTTAGCTTTTTTAAATTGTATCATATTAACAGTATTCATGTGTCTTTTCAGTAATGACCAGTAATTGTTTTTAATTTTTTTCAGAGATGATAGCTCTTTGTTCCACCAGGGAACTGTGCGGGTCATTGCGTACGTGGTGTTTTGGGGTATGGAAAAATGTGCGCTACGGATTAGAGTTTTCTTAATTAGTGCCGCTTCTCTGTTGATATTATTGATTGGTTGGGAAGTGGAGTTTGATTGTTTCAATAATTCTTGGAAAAGGGTCCAGTCGGCTGATTTTAAGTTAAATGTAGGTTTGGCAATGTGATTTGGTGTAGAGGTGGGAAAGAGAGAGAGAAAAATTGGAAAGTGATCGCTTCCGCAAAGGTTGTCAGATATTTCCCATTGAGTTTAAGGTGTCAGTTGGGAAGAGCAGAGGGATAGGTCTATATGGGTGAGTGTGTTGTGGGTTGAGTAGTGAGTTGGCGACATATCGTTTAGAAGGGTAAGGTTAGAATGTTGAATGTAACTTGCTAAGGTTTTGCCTCTTTTATTTTCTTGTGGGGAACCCCAGCTGTTATGCCAGCTGTTGAAGTCACCTGTAATAACTGAAGGGTGGTGTAGGTTGGAAAACATATTATGAAGGTTATTATTGTTAAATGATTTGTTTGGGGGTATGTGTGCAGATAGAACGGCGAGTTTGATTTTTGAGTGCACCAAGACAGCAGATGCATCAAAGTCATTATTAAGTGGTATTGTATTGTGGTGTATTGAATTATGAATTAATAGGGCGACACCGCCATACGAATTGTTAGAGGAGTTTTGATGGTGCATGATATAGTTTATTGGGATAGGTACATTTTTGAGGGAATGTAGATGGGTTTCTTGTAAAGAGATTATTTTGGGATTATGTTGTTTAATTAGTATCTGCAACTGGCTGTAATTGTTTAGATAACCATTAATATTCCACTGTAAAATATTTAAACAAGTAGTTAAAATTCTTATGTTAGAAATTATTTTAGAAAACCTTGGCGGATAGCCAGTTGTGATAAAAGTGAGATGTGGAACCCCTTCTGTTAGTCATAAGATCAACAGAAAGGAGCTCCAGGTGTTAAGGAAGATGCCTGTGAGGACGACGGTCCCCGAGGAGCCGCAGAAAAAACTTGTGCGTCTTCCCGAGGACCGCCGACCCCACAGTCATTCAATGGGTAAGAAAGAACAACTAGATTAGGTCATAACTGTCGCTAAGGGATGGATCCAATTTTGGTTTCTTTTCTTTTTGCTTGTTCTTATTATTTATATTATTTTTGTTAATAGGTTGTTGAGTTACTTTAAGTTTGTAATTAGACGTAAGCTTGGATTTAAATATTTTGTCACCTTCAGTGGGGGAGGATTCCCCATCTACTTCCATTAGGTCGATGTATGCTGTTGGAGTCCTTGGGTCTAGATGAATGGATGGTGAATCACGGTGTACAGCTGATGTTGAAGGTTTGGAGGAGGTTGTCGTCGTTGCTATGGAGATGTTGTTAGAGTTAACAGTTGCGTTTTGAGTATTGTTGTTATTGTTGTTGGCTACTACTGTGGAGAATTGTGCATTGCGTTGTAGGTTGCGGATGTTGTAAATGTTGAGTGCGGATTTGTGGTCTACGTTTTCTTTGATTTTAATAGCTGTTAACCCCTGTTGTTTAATAAATACTGGGCACTTCTTATCGACTGGAGTATGATTATTTTCAACTTCCGGATTATGTTTGCAGTTGATGCATGACTTTACTTTGGAGCAAATTTCGTTCTCACTTATGTGGTATTCCTCTGAGCAATTGGGACATGTTTTATTGCTTTTACAGATTGAAGTGGGGTGTCCAAAACGTAGGCAGTTCTTACATCTTAGTTGGAGAGGGATATACGGACGTGCGTGTACCATTTCGTAACCAATCCTTAATTTTTCCGGTAAAGCGTGAGAAGCAAAGGTAATAATGATGAGTCCAGTTTCTATTAAAGAGTTATCTTGTTTCTTCTAGATTTTGTAGATATCTGTCACTTTTTGTGTTTTCAGTTCTTTTTTTATTTCCATCTCTGGTATATTTCTAAGGTCGTTAGAGTATATAACGCCCTTAGTATAATTGAGAGATTTGTGCTCTGTAGTTTTAAAAGTTTTATAGCTTGAGCGTCGGTTTTAGTTTTAACGAGGAGAGTACCTGCTCTCGTTTTTTTTACATATATCAACCTCACCTACGCACGTGTAGTCGATGACTTTTTTTATTAGAAAAGGTGATGTATTTTCGAAGCTTTTATTATCTGTTCTGCTTATGACAATATATTTGCCTGCAGAGAAGCTTCTTTTGATTGTTGTTGTTGAAAACAACTTGTTCACGTGGTTGATTAGCTTAAGTTCTGTAGCTGCTGCTGTTGTTAATTCTTTTTGTTTCGTTTGTCAGAAACGGTAGTTAACGCTTTCTGTTTTTAAAACGGTGAATTATTTGGAAGCTTTAGTTTATAACAGTTGTAGCCTAGCGCCTTTTGAAAACACAACCGATCGCAAAGAGATTAAGATTACAACTGATTTGACGTTATTATTTTCTTTTTGTGTTTCATTTTATTTTTCTTTTCTTAAATTTTTCCTTTCGATTTATAATATGCAATATTGCCAACGTATATGCAATAATAAAGACCGTTTCGAGAATGATAAAAATCGTGCTGTCACCTTTTGGATGTGCGATAATCAAATTTAAAATGTGCTAGTTTGACTGGAAAAGACCATGACAGGATTTATGGAATTAAGTCAGTTTGGAACTGCTGGTAGTGCCAAAGGACCCATTCTGCGTTAGTCCCTCATAATAGTGGGAGCTTGAACATCATCCCAGGCACACAATGTTTGCCCATACACATATTCCCACCTATACCATAACTTATGTCAGATTTGAAAATTTCATTCTTGCATTCTTTTATTCTTTATTTGCAAAATATTTTCTATAGTACTTTGTATAGCAGGGGCGTACGCAGGAGGTTTGAAACCTCAACAACAATGTGAATAAAAAACTTGAAATTTTAACAGGTTGTGTATTTTTATCGCCATATCCCCAACAAATAATAAAATTTTTGGAAAATTCACTGGCAAAGTTTCAAAAATATATTACTTTTATACAACAACAACACATCCATTTCTTAATCTTATGCAGAATTTGAAAGGGTAATAGAACAACAACAATAACATGGCTTTACACTACCGCACACAAACCTCTCTATTCACCCATTCTGCAGCATTCACAACATCAACGGCTGTATGTTGTTGTTGTTGGAAAGCGGGTATATTTAACACCTTTTCTTAGCTAAGCAACTAAACCAATTTTGA
>JBAMAW010002096.1:0-111422 GCA_037043295.1 Amiota minor | reverse complement strand
CAACAAAAAAACTAGGCAAAGCACTTTTAAGCGACCACCTCGAGGCACAAAGGCGTTATATCTGTAACCTATCACCCACAAACACTAGATCTTCACTTTGGAAAGCGCAAAGATCGCTAAAAACTCCTTTGGAGCTGGACTCACCTATTAGAGACAGAAACGGAATGTGGGCTCGGTCTGATGAAGAGAAGGCTAATGTATTTGCCAACCATCTTGAGCACGTGTTTCAACCTAATCTACCTACTAACAAATTTGTGCTTCTTCAACAGACAATCACAAATTCAGTAAATATGTCTCCATTAAAAACAAGTCAACAAAGTTATTTCGGAAATAAGAACTGCCTTTGAACTGCGAAAATATTGCTCAGCAGTAATCCTTGATGTAGCACAAGTGTTTGATCGAGTATGGCATGAGGGTTTGATTTACAAAATAAATTGTTTACTACCCCAAAATATGCATAGAGTCCTGCAATCCTACATATCAAATCGAGTGTTTGTAGTAAGGCAGAAAAATTTCGTTTCAAATAAATTTAAGATAAAAGCAGGAGTTCCCCAAGGTAGAGTCTTGGGACCAACTCTATACATGTTATTCACTGTCGACATTCCAACAAGTAGTCAAATTGTTACTTCGACTTTCGCTGATGATACTGCCGTAATCAGTCGCTCCCGTTGCCCAGTTAAAGCTTCCGCAAGCTTGGATGCCCATCTTAAAAGCCTTCAGGAGTGGTTATCCAACTGGAGGATTAAAGTCAATGAGGGGAAATGTAAGCATATTACATTTACATTGAACCGACGGACTTGTTCTCCAGTAACATTAAATGGTGTTACAATTCCTCAAACCCAAGTGGTGACTTATCTTGGCGTTCACCTGGACAGACGGCTTACCTGGCGGAAGCATATAGAATCTAAAAAGGTACATATGAAACTAAGGGCTCAAAGTCTTCACTGGCTAATCAATTCTAAATCTGGACTGAGACTTGAGTACAAGGTGATGGACTTATGGTTCTGAATTGTGGGGTACCGCGAGCGCGAGTAACATTGAAGTTATACAAAGAGCACAATCCAAGATACTTAGAACAATCACGGGAGCGCCATGGTATGTCAGGAATGAAGACATTCACAAGGACCTGGAAGTACCACCTGTCAAAGATGAATGTTCCAAGCGTAAAGCTATTTACATGGAGAAATTAGTTCGGCATGTTAATCCCCTAGCCAGAGTCCTTGTCCATACAAGGAACTCATCTCGACTGATTCGTAACGATCGCGCTGCCCTTTTGATTAATTAGAGGCTCATAGTGCCAAGTGAACTCCTTCCTCTTCATTGTAGGAGGGACACATGTGTATTAGTTTTATAAGATTTGTAACCTTATTGTTAGTCCTATGTATTATATAGGAGATTCAGTAAAAACTAAAAAAAAAAAAAAAAAAAATTTTTTTGACGTGCTCGCCTGTCTAAGAAGATTTAAGAATACGGTGCCAAGCACATGGATTGATAAAAGTCGATCAACGTCCCCTTGGATATATATCCGCAGGTACCAAATTTGAGTCATATTCATTTTGGTAAATATGACTCCCTCCTTGGGAGGATCAAGGCCCATCTTAAATCTATACTGCTCTCTGGGTCACAGCACCCGATTGTATAACGCAACTCCACGTCGAGTAATTACTTGGGGTATTAAACCACAGCCACCAGAATTTGTGCCTCGAGCAAATGGTCATATTGAACGGACAAATCGGATAATTATCAATGTTGTTACCAAAGAATTCCAATGAGAAACAATGGGATGTTGATCTTCGCTAGATTCACTGGAGCAACTTCAGTATTGTTTTTTCGTGTTAACCACAAAGTACCAGTAGGATTTAGTTCATATATTCTGTCCCAAACAATTTTTAAATGATTTATTGCATCAATTCTTTGTTGTGCTGTTAAAATCAACAATTTATTATTTAATAATGCTTTCGTGCATGACTCTATTGAATGTAATTCAAATTTTTTACCAATAGTTTTCGTCAATTCTTGTTTTGAATCATTTACTATTTGCTCGGCACAAATTTTTAGTTGGGCGTATTAATTGCTCTAGTGCAACTGTTCATCTTGAATTTTTTTATTGCAAGGGGCTAAAGACAAAGCAATAATTTTCAACAAACTTCTAAAATGACGCATATATTTCAAAATTTTCACCTTCGGATTTGTTTTTAATAGATACAATTTTACTTACATCATCTTTATACACCATCAAATACTTTAACATACTGTATGTGGATCCACATCTAGTTGCAGCATTTTTAATTGTTCAATTCAAACTTACAACTCCCTTTTTTACGTTACAATTTAAAATTGACGGACATCAACATCAGATGTATTCTATATAGCAGCAAAAAGAATGAAGACAAGCAACAATTGCAAATTGCTGGCAGCACTGGCAGTACTTTCAACAGAAACAAATCGGGATCTACTTAATTTTGCCTACAACTTCTATACCAACTTCGACTGTCGTTCACTTGCAAAAGCAGAACACATGCTGCTGCTTCAACCAACATCCGTTGTGAAACGTCAAAACTCCAAAGTTTATAACTTTTGCTACTTTGACTGAAGCAATTTAAACACTGCTTGTAACAACACTGCAATATCATTTTACTAGAATACTTCTTATAATGTTTATATTTGTATATAATATATCAAGAGAAAAAATGAAAATTGAAAAATAAAGTTTGTATTTTAGAAGATATTTCCAGCATGTTTCTTACGAATATTATCTGATATAGATGACTGCGAACATTTAGGCATATTGTATTGCCGACGACTAATAAGGTCTTTCTGCACAGCGCTGGCAAGTCTGCGTACTGGTACCGCAGTGATACCATCAAGTAAGTTCTTACGCGCATGCTGAATAGTACTAATGATAACTTCTTCGATGTCAATAGAGCGTGGGTCGACAAGTGGCTCACGTTCCAATACGTTTGAAATCATTCGATGCGTTCCTTCAGATTGAAATTCCTCAAGAGGTAAGACCTCAATGAGCTCTTTGAACATTTGTGACACGATAAACTGAGTGTGGTTTATAATGTTGTCAAGCTTACCGCACAAAGCATCTTTAGCGTTCTCAAAAATGCCTAAAATTACATCCTCCGTATTTATATCAGAACGTTCGTAGTCGAAAATTATAACAATTTCATTAAAAAGCTTGCGTAATTCATCGACGCCTACGTGTATAAAATACTTTTTTGGAACGATCGCCTTTAAGTGTTCCATGATACATTCCTGAATGCTATCTGTCATGTTACCTTCAAAGTTGTAAGCAGCCTGACTCATATAAAGAGCGGCACGCAATGCAAAGCAGCGTACTTTTTCGTTTGTGACCCGTGTCCCAAATAATCTCATAAACGTCCTTTGAACCAGTGTCTGAATGCGGTCCATGATAAAGTCATCAGATAGGGGCGGTATCATATAGGCATCTATATTAATAACAGATGAATAAACTTGTTGACTGGAGACATTACCGCCTTTAACAGGGACATTTCCCCCAAACTCCTCATTTATTTGTAAGGGTTTCGACTTTAAGCGAAGTGTACAAATCTGACGTTCTAAGCACTGTGAGGAATTAAGTTAAAAATTGTGTCAGCAGCAAATGCAGTTGTACCTACCTTGATCTGATTTTTTTGACTTTTATTCACACTAATGAGTTTCTCAATATCCATCGCAACATTGAAGCTGAGTGGCTTCGTCCACTTGACAAAGTTGTTATATTGTAAATTGAGGATATTAGTTAGAGCATTATTTTCTTCGATGAGTACCGAGAGTATATTAAGTTTCTCTGAATTTAATTGAGTTTCTTTGACAAGCTCTTCTTCGCAATGTGCCAACTCCCATTCTTTTTCCCGTAGTTCCTTTTCAAGTGATCGAAACTCATCTTCAGCCATTGTTTCCAATTCAAATACATAACGCCGCAGCACTTCTTCTTCCAACTCGTCCATATTGATGACTAATCCAAAACGTTTCATCATCGCTTGACGTATTTCTTCCTCCAAACGAGATATCTCATAGCGCATAAACTTAATGTCACTACTCATGCGCTTTAGGTGCACAATGTTAACTCTATGCCAGCGTTTTGTAGCAACTGTTTCATCATTTAGCTGTTCGACGCGGTGTCTCAACTCCACTAACTTGTTTGCGTCAAAGAGCACCGTGTTGGACAAATCACGATAATCAGCACCCACGTAGAAATGTTGCAGTTGATCCATACGAAGCACTACATTCATTTCTACCTTGTTAATTTCGCGCTGACGCTGTCGTCGAAATTCTATTAACGTGTCACGTTCACGCGCATATACTTCTTCATGAAACTTCATATCTTTTTGCATCTCTGCAATTTCCTTGCGTTTATTGTCCACATCAATTTGGTTTTCCAGCACCGCTCGTTCCAAAGCATGCCTTTCGGAACGCATTTTGAATGATAATTCATATAGTGACCGCTCTAAACCACTTGGACACGTCGACTCGTCCAACCGAATTGTGGTCATATCTAGGGAATCAATACTTTTTGTGTCTGCTGCTTCATCTTCACTCGAGGAAGAATCACTAGATGACGATTCTGAGGATTCTAAAAAAAAAACGAGACAATAACAATAGAAAATAGTGAATATTTTTATTTAAGCCTAACTAATTACCATCGTCTTTCTTTGGTGGCTTTGCAGGTTTCCATTTTTTTTTAAATATTCGGCGCAAAAAGTCATAAAATTTGTGTCCTTTAACTGTACTCATAAATTTCATATGTAGGCTTAAAATTTGGTCTTGTACTTTATCAATGTTTTTTCTGAGGTCATCCATTTGACGATTTGTGGCATTGATAACTAGCTGCAGATCATTACGCGTGTTCATGGCCACATTAGCATTCAGCAATAACTGTGTCTCAATTTCTTCACTATCGCGCAAAATAAGCAATTCTTGGTTTAGACTTATCATATATGTCGTCATAAATTCAGCCTCTAGTTTGACGTGATAACGCTTGTCAGTCATTTTCTTTAAATCATGATCAAAACTTCGGACATTTTCGTCAATGTCCCTAATGATAAATTCTTGTTCCAAAATAAGAGAAAGTAAACAGCGATATCGGGCTTCAAACAATAGCGGTGAATTGCCTTGGTTGTCAATTTCATAATACACGATGTCCATCACATGGGGTTGACTTTCTACTTGTTTGATTATCTCATCTAGAGGTGGTAACATCTCTATCTTTTTTATTTGAAAATAGCTAGTAGCAGATTCCTCATGAGGACGTAATTTTTCCTTCCACTGTATTAGAATTGGGTTTAGCACTGTTGGTTGCTTACTTTTTAGCGCTTCCTCTAAGTCCATTTCCAAATATAATATGTCGTCGATATCAATTCCACAGCCTGGTACAAAATGATCAATTAAATTAAGCTCTGGATATTCGTAGTTCTCGTTAATCTCCCTAATGTAGATTACCTTTCGGCGACAAACATACGGTAAAACATAGTGTATAGTTTTTAATTTATTGCGCCTTTCATTCAGATATTCGTAAAATTTATTTTTTCGCTTACGCAGAAAAAGAACTTCCTGATTGAAACTATTGATAATATTATAAAGTCGTTCCCGACACTGTACGATCTCTATATATTTGTAAGTAAGCGTATCAGTAGATTTAGGTTCATATTCTGAACCTATTTTGAGTTTATAGTCGCCGAGATTGCGTTGAGCTTCTTGAATTTTTGCGTCGTCTTCAGGATAATTTCGATTTGGATCTGGTTTTTGACGATCAAGCTTATCCCAATCAAAAATTCGTTTTATCTCATAAAGTTGGCGCTTGCGGTATCGAATGAGCAAACGCATCATTTTTTTGCTAAAACGCGCTGTTATGGCACTTGAATCCCGGCCGAAAAAAAAAGTTTCAATGGGTGGCTCACCAATAGAGTCCTCTTTTTCTTCGGCAAAAATCAAGTCTTGCAATCTAAACGAGGTGTTTCAAAGTGTTAGTTGCATGTATATATTAAAGGTGGTGATGACTTATTAAAATGAAAGATAGTTATAAAAATATTATTGTCTTACACTGCTGTCGAATCAAGTTCCTTGAGCTTTAGTGTGCAGCTGATTTTAAAAATACCAAACTGTACTTTGTGGCACATTTTAAGTAGTTTATCACTTACCCAAGTTTTTGTTCTTGCCGCAAGCGTTCATCTATATCATGTTTAATTTGCTGGTGGTCTTTCCCTAGTGACTCCAAACGAAACGAAAATAGAATGTCATCAGACCTACAAAAAATTCAGTACTTTGTTAAATAATGTGCAATGAATGTTAAAATTGAGCTATGAACCTAATAGCAAAAACTTTAAAAGGCACATGATCCAATCCCTTTAAAAAATGTGTAATCAACTTCGTATGGCCTACTTGTACAAATTCCAAATTATAGGCAAGATCCTCACGCACGTCTTTTAGTTCGGACTGAAGCTCAGTCCAGATTTGCTTTATGATACGTTCATCTATTAGTAATTCTCTATCTGTAGCACGCAGATCTACTGGCAAAGTGTTGTTCATGTTTATTACGTTAAAATATTCTTTTTGTAATTGAACGATCTTATCCATTACACTTCGATCGTGTGCTGCTGCCGCATCCTCTTGCCGTCTAATTTCAGCATTGATTTTCTCTTGTTCCAAGGAAGGAAAATCAGGATCTTTTATATCATCGACTTGTTCTATTACTAGTGTGGGTAAAGGATTCTCTATTAATGGATTCTTTACAATAACTGGTCCAAGCCATTTATACAGAAAAATATTCCCATCGAACCCGACAGAAATAATGTGATTGCCATCGAAGGTGGGTAGGATGCGAGAGATTTTGCCTTTCAACATATCATGCATTGGGTAAATGCGATATTCCGAAAAATCTCTGACGTTACTAAGATCAACTCGGTTTATTCGTAAATGCCCATTTATCAAACCAAAAATAAAGTAATCATCACTATAATGAAACATGTTGAAATACAATGGTTTAAAGTAGTGGGGCTTTACATACATTATCAAATAGGAGTGTATCTCCATGTCATCACAATCTTTTATTAAGGTACACTTCGATGGTTCGAGAGCACCAAACTCTAATTCATACGTGTAGCCCGCATCATAACCAGACATCGCAACCCAAATTGTACTCTGTTCCGTGTACCGTATCCAAAGTACGGTACTTGGAACTTGAGGTATATAAAGAGGATCTTCGTCTTCATCTGGTTCTGAATCAGCAAGTGCAGATTCCAAGTCAATTTGCAGGCCAGGGTTTGCCTTTTTCAGTTTCTCAATTTCATTAATTTTACGCTGGCGTTTCCGCTCTTTTCGACGTTTAATTTGTGCCCTCTTTATGTCGCGTCGGATTCTACTTTTTACTGATATAAAAGAAGTCGTTCGAATTTCTTCCTTAGAAGTTAAATTGTAGCTTAAAAGCGTATCCTCGTCCGTTACATCTGTTCTTAGCTTGCACTCGTATACCTCGCCGGCTTTGCAGCCAATTAATATTTTTGTTGGCTGCAATTGATTTAGTTACATGAATACTTATAAAATTGCATTTGTACGTACCTCCTCATCATGCCAATAAAAACAGTTTGGTATGCCATTTAATTCTATAAAGCCCAAGGGACACAATTCCACTAATTTCCCACTCATTTGCAGCAATCTGTAAATGAATATCGACTTATCAACCGCTCCTGTTACCAGATAAATATTTGTTTTGTTAACGGTTAATTTTGTTAACGGTGCCGTATGTGCTTTAATAGCACAAATTAGGTGTAACTTTGGGTTCTTTTGATATGGTTCAAAATAAAGCTGTCTAATAATGCCATCTTCAAAACCAGCTATTACTTCCATTCCATTGGGTGAAATTTCTGTGCTGAGCCATAAAAGATCCACTCCATTTGAACTAAATTGTTTTTCCAAAAGGAGCTTCTTCATGCTATAGTCATAAGCAAAGATTTTTCCATCTTTAGACATAGTAAGAATATGTGGTGAAACTGGACTTGTCTCAGCTGCCACAACCGGCCCACCAACACAGGAATAAATCTTTTCTGGTTCCTTGGGTAAATCATACATATTTAGATCACATAACCAAATGCCGCCTTTTCCATCCTAATAAGAGTTATAAAAGATAAGGGTTAGTTACCAATACATGGAGCACCACCAACCTGCGCATAGTATGTAAAATCGCTTTGCTCAAAGGGATGTATTTTCTGCATTGCCCTTATTTCTACATCAGCTATTTTGAATTCGTAAATGGGATCAATTTCCACAAAAAGATCATCCTCGGGTGGATCTGCCAAGTCTACGGTTTCCCAGAACCACACGCGGACATAGCCATCCATTCCAACAGTTGTGACTTCTCCGTCGTTATAACTAATGCTAGTGATAGGCATGCTGTGACATGACTTCCGGCTTTTTCTACAAATCTCGAATTTGATTAGCCCCGCTTCCCACAATAACATATTACCCCATTCACAGCCTGATATAACGTTTTCGTCTGGAAGCATGTATGTTGCGAAAATATCGCTGAAATCGGTTTTTCCAAATCTCCCCAAATCGCCTTTCAACTTAAGTCCTGTAAACGTATTGGCCATTTTCCAAAACTTGATGTGGCTCACACCCGATGACACTAAGAGAATCGGATTAAATACAGAAAAGTGCACGTACAAAATATCACTCTGAAAGGATTTTGATCGTAACACTACTTCTCCTTTTTCCCATCGCCAGATTGTTAACATAAAATCCGGATATCCCGCCTGAGATGCAAACAATTCGCCTGAAGAGTTGTATGAACCCGCGGTAAAGCAGGATTTAGCAGCGTTAAGTAGTTGGTAACGCACATTATGTGTCGGGTATTCATATATAAATACTGTCGGAGTAGGTCCATTCTCCCCAACAGTAAAGAGTCCTTGGTAAGTAGGATGTTCGTTTTTCTATAAATTTGAATGCTTATGTATAATCAACTTAATTGCTGACTTTGTTTTCTTACCGCAATAAAACCAAAGCCATGCCCGAAAACTGATTGACGGAATGTTACTTCTCGCCTTGATATACTTAAGTAGTGCAGATAATTTCCTGAAGCAAAAATCAGTGTGTCATTATCGACCAGGACTAAATTGAAAAGCCGCTTGCAATCATAGCCAAAAGAATGTCTAAAAGTATAAAAATTTGCCAATTATTACAATATAGGTGCAGGGCTGCACAGACTAACTCAAGATTAATAATGTCAGTCGAAAAGGACGGTTCCCCGTCATTCTCATCGACGTCTTCTTCTTCATATATTTCTACTATCTCATCATGCAAAATATCCATGATTTATAAACGAGTTATATGATATGTAATTTTATTATTATTTGAGTTAATAAGAAATGTTTACTGAAATCGGAAATTTGTTTTTGTCGTTGTCATGGAATTTACATACATATAAACCTATCCCCCGATTTACACGGTACTCGTTTTACACGTTTTCGCTCTTACACGGTTTTCCAAATAAGTTTTTTTTTTTGTTTTTAACGCACTCTACTAAATGCTACTGTGTTTGAACACGTGCGTGTTATGTCCAAGTTCCATACGTTGTTTATGCTTAGTAAACAATGGAAAAGATATAAAAGAAAAGGCAGTTGCATATGCCAACACAGTTTGTGAAAAGTCTTAAGACTTCAAGTGAAACAACTAAAATACTAAAATACAAAAGTCGCACTTAACTAAAGTTAAGTCGGATAATATATTAACACACTAATGTAATAAAACTAAAGTTGTACACTAATATAAAAACCAAAACTAAAGTTCTAGTAATAATTGTAATAAACAAAATTATAAAAAATCCAAAACTAAAGTTGTAATTTGTTTTATTAACACTTAATTTGCGCTGTGTACACATCTCACGGGGATTCCCGAGCTTATGTGAAAATTGTATTTGAGTGAAAGTTTCACAGTTTCAGAAAGATTTAATTTTCCATATTCGTAAATTACAAGTGAGTGCATAATTTAGATTACATATTATAAATTAACATAAATTAAAAAAAATTATAGGCTTATAATGTCGAAAGAAGTTAAAAGAAAAATTATTTCTTTAGAAACTAAAATCGAAATTTTGGATCGCTTACGAAAGGGAGATAGAGTAGTAGATGTTGCAAAATCATATAGCATGAACGAAGCTACAATAAGAACTATTAGAACAAATGAAAACACAATTAGAAAGAGTGTTGCAGCTGGCAATACCACGAGTATGGGCACAACATCATACACCAGAAATATCGCAATGGAAAAAATGGAGAAAGCGTTAATGCTTTGGATAGAAGATCAAACACAAAAAAGAGTACCCATTGATACGGCCGCTATAACAAATAAAGCAGTACGAATTTACGAAAAAGTTTTAGAGCAATTACCATCTTCTTCTTCAACTGAAAAGAAGCCAAATTTTTTGGCAAGTCATGGCTGGTTTGAAAGATTTAAAATAAGACATTCTTTACACAGCTTAAAATTAAAAGATGAACTGGCTTCTGGCGACGTAGATGCAGCCCAAGAATATCCAGCAAATTTTGCAGAAATTATTAACGACAATTCATACACCCCTGATCAAGTTTTCAATGCTGATGAGTCAGGGTTATTCTGGAAAAAAATGCCTGAAAGGACTTATGTCTCAAAATTTTATAAATCGGCTAGTGGTCATAAAGCAGCAAAAGATCGCATAACAATTCTTTTCTGTAGCAATGCTTCAGGAGATTATATTATGAAACCATTAGTGATTAACAAATCAAAAATTCCCCGTGCCTTTAGAGGAGTAAACATCAATAATCTTCCCGTTTATTGGAGGGCTAATAAGAAAGCGTGGGTTACTGCTGCAATGTTTACTGAATGGTTTCATGAATGTTTTATCCCAGATGCCAAAAAATATTTAGGTTCAAAGGGATTGCCTTTGCTTTGTTAATTGACAATGCGCCGGGTCACCCACAAGATCTAGAATATGAGAACGTTGAAGTAAAATTTTTACCAAAAAATACAACTTCATTATTACAACCATTGGACCAAGGCATAATTTCTACTTTTTAAGCTTTGTACATAAAACGAGCCTTTACATATATTTTGGAACAAATGGAGAAAAATGAATCTTTAACAGTTATTAGTGCTTGGAATAATTTTACAATATTAGACTGTGTGAAGCATATCGCCTTATCATACACTGCGATTAAGCAAACAACGCTCAATAGCTGTTGGAAAAAATTGTGGCCAAATGTAGTCAAAAATGAACATTCCGTTTCAACGTTAAATGATGAATATTCGCAGATAGTACAGATGGCGCATTCATTGGGCGGAGAAGGTTTTGATGATTTTACTGATGATGATATCGCAGAGTTAATGGCTGATAAAGAACTAAGTGAGGATGATTTAGTTAACTTAGTTTGCGAAAGTGAGTCTGACAAATCTGATGAAGAGGAATTAGTACCAGTAACATTCACTGCTAAAGTCATCTGCGAAGGACTCGCATTGGGAAGAAAGCTGGGTAATCATTTTATAGAAAATGACACAAACGTAGAAAGGGCTTTACGATTCCAACGTGACATAAATCGCTGCTTGGCTCAATATGAAGAAGTTTACAAAGATCTTACAAAAAACTCGAAGCAATTGTTAATAACCGATTTTATTACCACCTCTCAGAATGTAAATATTTCTGCTTCAAACATCGAATCGGCACAAATAACTTCGAGTGATGAAAATGAATTCCAACCGGCGATTCCGAAAAAAAGAATGAGAGTAATTTCCGATAGTGATGAAGGATAATAAAACACCTTTGGTTTTATTTTTACTTTTCGATTTACACGTTTTTCCCAGGAACGTATCTACCGTGTAAATCGGGGGATAGGTGTACTTATTCGTATATATGTAGGTACATATGAATATCTTTATATAATATATAAAAATGAATGGCGAAATCTGTACGTAAGCACATTAATTCAAAACGGCTGAACCAATTATGATGTTTTTTTTTGTTGTTGTACTTATAGGGTCACCAAGATGGTTTAGGCTTCAGTTGCACCCAGTAGGTGGCGCTGTTGTCGAGATACAGGCACTTTTATACCAAATTTTTAACATTTTTTCATCTAACGCACAATATACTAAGCCGAGTTTTTTAAATGACAGTTGAATGATAATGGAAAGAATTGCATACTTATTTTTTTCAGTTTTAAATTTGTAATATAATATTTTTAAGTGTTAAGTGTCAAACCACACACACAAAGCATAAAAAGTTTTGTACATTTTTTCGTTTTTACTGCTTTGGTTGTTGTTATTGTTGTATTTTTCCACTCTGAGTACGCTTGCTTTATTTATGTTTCAATTTCGGTTGGTCGATAAGGGAAGTGGGAGGGTCGCTTTCGTTTGTTTTTTGTTAAGTGAGGGTGAGTGTATTAGTAAAATCAAAGTGTCCCTGCTCCAAAAAAGGTTGCGAACCATTGCACTAACAAACAAATAACGTTATGCAGGAGAGCGATAGACACAAAATTTCTTCATAATGTGATGACAACTCTAGATCAAAGCGACTATGAATGTGTAATATAGTGGTTCCGCCAAGTTGTACTTAGGGGCTTATATATATATATATGTATATATATTATATATATTTATATGGATAGACAGATGTGTAGATAGAAAATAGATAGATAGAAGATAGGTACACCATCGATTCAAAGCCGGGGAGGGCTGCTAGTATATATATAACGCAGGCGCAATTAGAGCGTAGTATGTACATATCGCACATATTTATCTAAAGTGTCACAACTCCAAAAACACGATTTTTCTGTTAATGATGAAGAAATATTCATTGTAAAATGATTTATATTGGGTAGTATTTTCATTCATTTTTCAATTTACATACTCTCCGCGTGAGAAGAGAATATTTCTTCTATAATTAGCCAATTTCTAAGTAAATAAAACTTCAAAAGCGTTATCCCCAAATCCCTTTTTTTTTTTTGAGTTGCAACACATTTAAACGTGTGCGATTTGTAAAAAAAATATTTTTTGTGGATATATACAAGTATAAAGGCATCTAGATACGGTCCTGCATTGCTTGTCCAACATCATCATAAGTTAGTGTATCGGATACGAGACAATGAATTCTCGTTGATTCTTTGCTATTTATTTTGGTTATTACATTCAGCCACACACTTGTATGGATATTTTCACATTCCTCTTCATTACGTTTTTATTTGAACGTGTAAGGTCAAGGGAAGTTATCCTACGATGCGCCTTTTGGCCCAATGCCCCCTTCTTTGAAGTATTAGCGAAGCCTTTTTTAGATATGTATTTGCTTCTTATAGAATTTTACTCACATTGTCTCATTAAATCTTTATAAAGAAAATCCGAGTGTACGAAATTTTGTGACTCTAACAGTGAATTTACACCAAATTGATTCATTGAAATCGATTTTGCGTTTACACCGGCGATTCTTTTTTTTTTTTTTTTTTAATAGACGGTATTTATTGTATCTCCTATATAAATGAGTAGGACTAACAATAAGGTTTCAACTCTTAAAAACTAATACACGTGTGTCCTTCCTGCTGTTCAGCTGTTTTTTGTTTTGGTTATACATACAAATGGAAAATTAAAAAGTTCAACTATAAAATTTCGAGGAATTTGCTATATATCCAAATAGGTTTTGCAGTTTCCTTTTTCATTCCGGCAACGTATTTTAATAAAGTTTAACAAAAAGTTACAATATGTAATTTATTAAAACCATCATCAGATGTTTTTTTTTGGTTTGAAAGAAAAAAGGAGCGGAAGTCTGACGAAAATGAGAGTTCTGGTTGGAAATTACCGAAAATTTTGAAATACTAGCAGAAATTTGCCAGCCCTGTTACGTTTTAAAGTCGATTCCATTCTTGAATCAAGCAGAATCGATTCAGATTTTACAACAAAAACTGAAATTTTTCTATGCAGTTATTGTCGGATTCAATGGTCGATTCAACAAAGAATCGATTCTTGCTTTGTGTAAAATCACTATTAATCTCCTAAAAGGCTAGACCAATTTTGATAATCTTTCTTTTTTGTTTTACTTATGGGGTCACCAAGATGGTTTATACTACATTTGGACACGGTAGGTGGCGCTGTTGCGAGATACAGGCACTTTTTTACGAAATTTTTAACATCTTTTTATCTGGTGCATACTATACTAAGCCGTTTTTAATAATTTTGTTTAAATTACAAATGAATGTAATGAAAAGATTTGCACACTTATTTTTTTCAGTTTTTAACTTTTAATATAATATTTTTAAGTATTTAGTTTTTTGAAAATCACTGCAAGACCAAGCATAAAAAGTTTTGTACGTTTTTTTGTTATTATGTTATTTTTGTTATTTTTCCTCTCTGAGCACGCACTTTTTGCGCTCTGCGTTTCTGTATTTTATGTTCATTTAAAGTGGGACAAGAAAGAGACAGTGTGTTTCGTTGTTTGAGGCTATTGATCAATTTTGGTTTATTGATAAAGTCAATGGTGGTCACGGCGATTTTTTTCTCTTCTTCTGTCGAATTTAAATATTACAAACATATTTGGAATACCACGCGTATAAAGTCGCGGGCCCAGCTTGTGTATTATAAAAATTTATATTCAGCCTTATATTATATTAATTTCTTATTCGAAGTCCTAGTAGCTAATGTTCTAATGGTAATAATTAGTTATAATAGTACTGTAATAATAACTAGTTACATTAGTACTGTATTTAATTTTTTTTTCTTACTTTTTTTTATTATCATTGAAATGACATGATCATGCATTTAGCCATCAGTCATTTCGAATACGTGCACCCCCGACATGGTGATGCATTAATATCTGTCATTTATCATAGTGTTTGTGAAATAAGTATGTGTGCGTGGCACACAAATTATGTAATCGATTTAGATATTTCATCATGCTTTTTATTCTTTCAACGCTTTCTTTCACCACCATCATTCTCTCTTTGACTATGCTATCTCATTTACGCCTTCACGAAGTAAGTAAGTTTGAAATAGACAAATATAGGCAAGTGCTCACTTTTATGAAATATTTGGAATGAACAGACGTGAGCTCGTGAGCGGATGGCATGGCATGCTTCTATGAAGCATGATGAACAAACGTATACATGCATGATCATGTCGGGGGCCTTTAAAGTAACAACGAAATACTCGAAATAACACAAAAAAAAACCGTCGTTGCGCTGCCTTGTCTCCGAGGTACAACCAGAGATGCTGCATCGTAACGCTCGTGCTGCCTTAATCAGCAAACAAAAATTAATAGAGAGAATTCTAACTGTTCTATCCGCGAGTGTGATACCCGTCCATACGATGTTGGATGGAATATACAAATCATTTTGACTCTCACCCTGTCGACAATCCTAACACATCCGCACAGATCAATGATACCGAACAAATGAGAAAATGAATGTTGGTCCCACATCGTTGGAGGCTTGATACAATACACGTACACGGAAGTTGGACAACCAATGTCTTAAGAGGTTTCGATTCAATATTTCAATTATTTTGTGTGATGTGAAAAATGTATGGATTTTTGGGTCATAGGCAATTTTGGTTAACGCTTTTCTTTTCTTTTCTTAGATGAAACAGTTGGCGACAATTTGATTTTTAAATTTTCTTTTGTTTTTTTGTTGTTATACTCTTCACGGAAGGGAATAGTATTATAAGTTTGTCATGAAGTTTGTAATAGGCAGAAGGAGACAAAAAAAAAACCATATAAATTATATATATTCATGATCAGCTCGATTAGAAAAATTGCTTAGGCCATGTCCGTCTCTATGTATGCAAACTAGTCCCTTAGTTTTTGAGCTAGAGAGTTGAAAATATACACGAACCTTTCTTTTTACCATAGGCAGTATAATTGGCGGAACCACCCGAATCGGACCACTAGGGAAAGTACCTCCCATACAAACCACCCATTTGAATTCATGTTCTTATTAGAAAAACTTTTTTGTGTTTTGTCCTGTCGAACTGAAACTTGAACTCTATAAGTTTCCAAGACTGGCGCAAGATGTTTGTCGGAACCAGCCCAATCGGACCACTAGGGGGGTACCTCCCGTACAAACCACCCATTTGAATACTACAATGAAACATTCACAGCGTCCCGTGAAGAGTATTTTATCTTCGGCATAGTCGAAAATAACCTTCTTTCTAGATATTATAATCACTTTGTAATTACAACAAATAAGTGGCAATTCAACAAAACTCATTTGGGGATAAAATTAAATAAAACGAAAGTGAAAAACTTTAAATATTCACTTTCCTGCTTGGCCTTTCAAACAACAAATAATAAATCAGTAAAAATGCAATGATTAAGTTTTGCAAACATAATGATGATAAGGATCAACAAATAAACATGACGATGATAATGATCAACAAACTAAAAGTAAACCAACAATTAAAATTAACAGCATGCAAGTCTTTACGAAATTCACCTTAACTTTCTCTTATGTGTTTATGCGTTTAAAGAGAAACAAAATAAATAAATAAATAAAAATAATAATATTAAAAATTGGCCAAGTGCGAGTTAGACTTGTGCATGGAGGGTTCCGTACCAAATTGGGGTTTGTATGGAAGGAAATCGCCCTGGTGTTCCCATTTCACTGATTCCAACAAATGTACCGCGCCTATATCAGAAACTAATAGTGTCTAAATTTCAGTTCAATAGTCGAAAAATAAAAGTTGAAGTGAAACTTCTTAAAAACAGACAGAGAGAGATCATCTCAAGGTCTGTCAGTTTTTCTGACCGTCTCTTTATTGCTTTTGGTTACTTTGGCGTGTCTAATTGTTGTTGTTGTGTTTACGTTTGGCCTCTGTCCCCTTTTGCACATATATTAGATCATCAACGAGCTTCAGTGTGTTTCTCGTTCTCTTTTCTTCGCACATTCGCTTGTTTTTGAACAACACACAAGCTGTTAGCAGCATGTTGTTGGTATCAACATTTTTATAAATACAAAAACATTGCATTTTGTTGTTGTGGAAATGTAATCTCTTTTTTGAGATTTTTCCGGTGGGTTTTCAAAGAATTTTCTTTCATATGCTCATTGTTTGTACTTCTACGAACATAACACAAAAATCATCGAAATCGGTCGATCTGTTCTCAAGCGACGTTCAACCAGCATAAATATATTTCAGATGCAAGTCGGTAGGGGTTCCTAGTAACAGCATGAGCTGAAATTTTTACTGGCAGTATATAAACATATAACAAGTGTAAATAGAGGGTATGCGTTCTAAAAATCAAAAATCCGAAAATTTTGGTACACCTTAATATATATTCTTGATCAGATCGACGAGACGAGTTGTTATTAGAAAACAACCGACTTCAAAAAAAAGGAGGAGGTTATCCATTCGACTGTATATATTATTTATATGTCTGCAACCTTAGAACTTTTTTTATGTGAACCGATTTTGATGATTTTTTTTTTTTTATTTGAAAACTGGTGCTTCTCTTGTGGTCCCATATAAATTTAATCAACGACATCAAATTATTTTTCTCTTCTTTCGTTAATGATTGCTCAAAGAACAAATTCTTCACTTTGCAACACTGATTTTCCTTTGATATGAATGGCTTCTTGCGGGGTATTCGTCCGTGTAGGCCATTTTTATGAAGGGCTCTCCTGACCGTACTCGCGCTTACTGATTTGTCTGATGTCTGGGTAATATTTTCTGAAATTTTGACTGCACTTGAGGCTGGATTTGCCTTTACTTTTCTTACTACAGCTCTAACTTGAGTATCAGTAAGTCGCTTTGGACGCCCAGTTCTCGGCAAATCTTCTAACCGACGATGTGTGGCATATTTGTCAATAATTTTTTTTATTGTGCTAGGGCCCCTGCCTATAATTTCGGCAGTTTCACGCAAAAATTTTCCTTTCTCTCGTTAAATCTAATATGATTTTTCAAGTGCAACTAGATGTTTGCTTTCCCATAGTAAGAATTTTTTTTTTTTTAATTTTATACACTTTTATGTTAGGAATTCACTCAAAAAAACATTTAACATAACAAAGCACGTGAGTAATAATCGTTTTTCTTAAAAAATTTGGTTATTCCCCGAAATATAGAACAAAAAGAAAAATAAAAGTGAAGTGTTCACTTTTATTGACGCGTAAAATTTGGACTTTTTTTAATTAATGTGAATTATTTTTGTTTGTGTATTGATTTTGATTACACTTTAAATTGAAATCGACTCCTAAAATATAAGCCTTGAATACTGCATACTAACTTTTTATTTTGTATTATAATTACATTAATTGACATGGGTGCCACAAAAAACTTTTCCTCATTAATTTCACCAGATTTTCGATTTTTGGTGCCGCAGAAAACTCTTTCGGGAGTTATTGACTCTTACATTTGGTTTAGATAATTTGTTATTTTCTCCAATAACACCATTTTTTTAAATAAATCCATTGCTACGAATGGATAAACCATACTTTTTCAAAGTAATTAGCATATATATATATGAATATAGATGATATCCTCATATTTAGCACATCTCTGCAAGAACGTATATATACCCTGAAGGAAATATTTCAACTTCTTAGGGAGGCGAAATTGGAAATCCAAATAAATAAATACGGTTTTCTGAAGAAAGAAACGCATTTTTTAGGACATGTTCTAATCACTAAAGGGATTTAACCAAACCCAGACAAAGTTTCCATTATCCAGAATATTAAAGTACCAACCAATGATAAACAAATTAAGACTTTTCTAGGTGTAACTGGATTTAATAGGAAATTTATAAAGAATTATACAAAAATAGCATATCCTTTGTCACAAGGTTTGAAGAAAGACCAAAGGATAAAGATAAGATACTAACGATCCTACCTATCTGACAGCATTTGAAACACTTAAAGATATGGTTATGAAATCTCCAACATTAAGGTGCCCTAACTTTTGTAAGAAGTTTAAAGTTACTACGGATGCAAGTAACTTTACAATAGGGGCAGTACTTTCTCAAGAGGGTCACACAATAGCATATGCATCTTGTACTTTAAACACACATGAGGGTAATTACTCAACTATCGAAAAAAAAATTGCTAGCTATGGTAGAGAATTTGACTTCGTGAGTGATCATCAACTACTTGAGTGGCTCATGACAAAATACTGCGGAAAAGATATAAGCCCAAGACTCCAAAGGCGGCTTATTAGTTAGGAGAATATAATTTCTTACTGGAGAGGGATGGATAATAATGCTGACTTTTAAGCCGCATAAAAAGAAATGAAATCAATCATTGGGAAGACGAAGAAATTAGGAGAGAAGTCCTAGAATTCCATCAAAGGACTTATGGGAATAATACAGAAGATAATGTAATTGCTTCAATAGAGGTACAAACTGTCCATTCTGAAAAAGAAGACTTAGGATATAATGTACAAATCTTTATAAATAAAAATGAAATTAGTAACAGCCAAGCTCTCAATATTCTACGAAGAGAATTAACAACAGGGAAAGTGGGAATATATTTCCATCTTAACGACCATGAGTACTATCAATTCTATAAAATCATAGCAAAAGAACTTACGACATCTTATGTTAAGTTCGTAAAATGTAGAAAGATAGCTACAGATATAGAATCCGAAGATGAATTAAAAACTCAAATCAAATCGCTGATGTTTTATTGTTCTCTGAATCGCACCTTACAATAGTATAAATTCGAGATCCCGGGCTACTCCTTCTACGCCACACACCACCCTGATGGCAAAGCACATGGCAGAACGGGTATACTCATCAGAAGGCGACTAAAACACTATAAGTTGGTATCATACTCGCAAAACTACATGCAGGCTTCAAGCAGTTCTTCGACACACTAGGGTCCAATTTTCTTGCGGCAGGTGACTTTAATGCTAAACACCCTCACTGGGGCTCTACACTTGCAAATCCTAAAGGAAAACAGCTCTACAACACATTAATAAACCCAATCAACAAACTCAACTTTGCTTCTCTGGGCAGGCCCACATATTGGCCAGCGGATCCAAGGAAAATTCCTGACCTAATCGACATTGCAGTTACTTGTAATATCTCATCATCAATGATGACGGAGAGATTGGGGAATCCCATTGTGGAGTGGGAATGGTGATGAGTAATTCGATGCAACGCGAACTATAATTTTACGGTTTGATGTAATATTTTTTATAATTCTGGGGCCGATACCCCACTCTATCAGTTGTTCCACAATGCTATGTATTCCAATTTATCAAAAGCTTTTTCAAAGTCTAGCGAAAGTATAGTGACATGTGTTTTAGAGAATCTATTGCAATTTCGTGTTCTGACAATCAAACATCGAGTGTTTTTAAAAATGTCGAGTTATAGTATGTTGTTACAAACCACCAAAGTCGGTTTGCTATCATCTTGTCTAATACTTTCGCTAAGCACGGGTTTAGTTATATAGGTCTATATGAATGGGGCAGGTGTTTTGGGAATTTTGGCTTTGCAATAGGTAGGACAGAACTGTTGAGGGAGCTGGTTGTTTAATATATTGTTGTAGAAGTTAAGTAATCGAGCTTTGTATATTTGGGAGTCTTTTTAATCATTGCATAAGTAATCCGGTCTAAGCCGGGGTCTTACCTTTTAACTTGTTGACTGCTATAGCAAGCTCTAAGGAATTAATGTCAGATTCTAACGGCATCGCTTTTGGAATATACATTAGCCTTCTCTTCATCAGACCAAGCCCACATTCCGTTTCTGTCTCTAATAGGTGAGTCCAGCTCCATTGGAGTTTTTAGCGATTTTTGCGCTTTCCAAAGTGAAGATCTACTGTTTGTGGGTGATAGGTTATAGATATAGCGCCTTTGTGCCTCGAGCTGGTCGCTTAAAAGTGCTTTGGCTAGTTTTTTTGTTGCATCTTTTAGCCTTTGTTTAGCTGTAGAAGATCTGTGCTGTTGCCATTCTCTTCTCAATCGTCGTTTAGAAGCAACCAGTTCTTCAATTTCCCTATTTGAGAACGATTTTCTATTGAACTTGTGAGCAACAATCCCAGGCGTTGATACCTCAGCTGCAGCTACCAATACGGAACTTAATTCATTAACAGATTTGTCAATATCGCTTTCAGAGTTGATCGCAGGTGCAATTTCAATGTGAGAACTAATATACTTTTTATATTGCAACCAATTAGTTTTCTTAGATATGAGTCTATAAGGACGATCCTCAAATATTGGAAAATCGAGTAAAACGATATCAACGGGGGAGTGATCGGAAGAGAGTTCATCATGAGTAACTGCTGATATGAGGTTTCTTGGTATATTTTTTGTGATACCGAAGTCGATGATATCAGGAGTTTTTCTTGGATCCGCCGGCCAGTTTGTAGGCCTACCCGGAGAAACGAAGTCTAGCTTGTTTTGACAATTTACAAGAGTGCTGTAAAGTTGCCGACCTTTTGGATTTACTAAACGTGACCCCCAATAAGTGTGTTTAGCATTATAGTCACCGGCCGCCAAAAATCGTGCTCCAAGGCTATCAAAGAAATTTTTAAAAACATCCGCAGATATAGAAAATCGTGTAGGATAATATACAGCAGATAACGTCAGATTACCATAACGCATTTGCAACCTGACCGAAGTAGTTTGTAAATAACCAGATGAGTACGACTCTAGGGTCTGGTGTTTAATACGCTTTCTTATAATAATGCATGTTCCACCATGAGCCTTTCCATCCGGATGATTTGTTGTATAAACTATATAGCCTGGTATAAAGAAGTTGTTTTTGCTAGTCAAATGATTCTCACAGACTAACAACACATCTACATTGTTGTCCTCTAGATACTTCATCAGCTCTAGTTTGTGCTGTGAAACGCCATTCCAGTGAGTTATTTTTAAATGAGCCATTATGGGGAATTTAACTTATCCAAAATTTTCATTTGGATTTTCATCATCACTTGAAGAGAGTTTTGCATCATTAAGATTGATTGATTCAAGGTCTGTAATAAATTCACCAACTTAGACTCACTAGAACTTAGTGGTTGCAACACTGGCTCATTACACGCGTTTAGAGTTGGGGTAGTTTGTGAGATTGGTTTATTATGTTGAGACATTGGAGCCTTAGGCTTCACATGCAAGTCTCCACAAGCTACGCATACTGAACGAAGGATGCAATAAGATTTCGTATGTCCAAATTCCTGACAATTTGTGCATTGCATAGGATTTACTCGTTTGTGAGGCTCCTCCACAGTTTTCCTACGGTGAAGTAAACATTTAAGGTTGTAAATGGGATGCACTTCATTTTTCTTTAAGTGCTGCAACTTTGGAGCCAACTCAATTTTGTACAATGGCTGTGGGATTTTGTTTTTATTAAACTTATTAATTACTACTTTGACCTCAAACCCTTTTTCTTCCAGTGCAGTCTTAATATCGCTACAATCAACAGAGGATTCAATGCCCTTAATTACAACAACCAGCCCTTTACTACTTTTAAGTTGACAGGTATAGTAGTTTCTTTTAGACTCTCTAAGATACTTTGCTACAGAACTGTAGTTTACTTCCGTTTGTACCTTAGTTTCTTTTATATTACCCTTGTTAATAGGGACAATATGAAAGTTATTCTTGCCAACAATTCTTTGGATAGCATCTACCATTCTATTCGAGCTTTCTTCACGAATATATATTGGGGGAGGATTCGCGGTTTTAGGTTTTGCTGAGTTATTGACATCTTTTTTAACAGGTTCATCTTTTTCAGCAAGTAGCTGGAACCTATTACTTTCCAAAATCGTTTTTTTAGCATTATTATTCTTTTGCGGGCTTAGTTTGCGTTTATTATGGTATTGTATGTAGCGGTCAATACCTGTCTGCACTGCCGCTTTATTTTCATGAATCCCGTTTTGCATGCTCTGATTTTGACTACCTGCTGGTGACACAGTTGTCCTTTTTATTGTTTTTGCTTGAATAGCAGAATTTTTTCTATTGCATGCTTGTTCTTGTTTTGGGTTATTAATATCACTATTAAATGTTCCCGTGTTTGTTGTTGTTACAGAAACTACATGTGATGACGCAATCGAAGCAGTAGCTGAGAACATTGTTGTTGTTCCTGAAACTGCACTAGCTGTTGAAGTAACGGCTGTGCTTTGTGTTGTGGTTGTTGTGGCGTTAAACACAGGAGCTTCTGGGTTTGAATGAACAGGTGGTTGAGGGGAAGGGCATTGGGCACTCCATGGGAGTGAGTGACTAGTGCTTACTGTACTAGCCAATAGAACAGGAGAGCAAGATCGTGCTCTTTCTACGGCCGGCTGAGCGGTTAATAAGGAACCTTTGTTTTTGTTCCTGGCATCATTAGCGACAAACGAGAAATAAGCATTTCTCGACGTCATTATAGGTACTGTTCGGAATTGAAATGAAGCAAATAAAACAAAAATTTATTATCTGCTATGTGAACGTCCGATCAAAAGGACAGCTCGACGCTACAGTATTGTAACGTTATTTTCTTTTCCTAGAATCCTTCAAACTGTATTTCAATGCAATTACATTATTAGTGCTTGTCAAACTTTACTTTAATAACCATCTTCTTAGCGCTTTTCAAATTTTAATATCATACATACTATTATTTCTTTGCACTTCACCAAACTATTTTTTTTTTCAAACTGTATTTCGACGCAATTACAATTTTAGTGCTTTTTAAACTTTACTTTAAGAAACATCTTCTAATCGCTTTTCAAACTTTAATACTATGCATACTATTATTTCTTCGCGCTTCACTAACATTATTTCAACCACCATATATTCTCTTTTCTTTTCTTATCTCTCTTTTATTCTCATTCACTCTGCGTCGTCGTTGCTACGCTGCTTTGTTACAGACTGTTGCTCTTGGCGTTGCTTTGCCGCTGTTGTTGATCTTGACGCTGCTCTGCCTCTGCTGCTGATCTTGACACTGCTCTGCTTCTCCGCTGCCAACAGTTGATGTTGTTGAGCTGCCTTCTTAATGAGAACAGATAGTCCCATTATGCAGTTCCGTTTCTTGCCCTCCAACCATTGTTTATACAGCAAAATGATGCTGTTAAGCTTACTCAGCCGATCGTAAGACAAACGTAACGGTTTCTACTTTAACACGTCACTCTTTCACCTTGATGAAGCTTCTCGAAAAGTCTGCTATTCAACATTGATGTTGTTGAGCTGCCCATTCAGCGAGAAGAGAGAGCAATACGTACACACTCTACTATTTCACACAACACGGACCAATGCTGTAATATTTATTCTTTTCACTGCATATGCAGCCGCCGCACTATTGCGCATCACTAAAGTTGTCTCGTTCACAGGACGGACGTATGTTCAGACTCCGCACTGCCGCTATTCGCTTTTATTATATATTATAAGTTAACACAACAATCTCCGCAGCCAAAATAAAATTTATTTATTTATTTATCATAATTAAATCTAATATATAATACTAAACTTAATACTAATTTTAACGAGTGACTAGATGCTGGGGTCTACGACTCGCGATTTAATAATAATTTGTAAAAGATTTAATGTACAGTAATTAAATAGTAAGGTTGGATTTTTTGCAAAAATTATGTATGTTGGAGATATTTAATGGCGAGGGAGTATTTAAAAGTTGGGATAGGGCTTCGCAGTGTCTGATCGTAACCCAAACCCAAAGATAATTTGATGGAATTTATTGAGGGATACAATGCCAACTTGCAGTATAAGCCCGGAAAAGACAATCTGGTGGCAGATGCTCTGCCTCGTCAATTTATTAACTCCTTAGAGCCTGAACCCGAGTCAGATCGGACGACAATCCATAGCGAAGAGTCATTAACGAAACACTGTGGAGTCGGTGTCAAAGCCACTAAACGTTTACAGGAATCTAATTATTCTAGATTATGGGCAATATACGTCAAAAAGAACATTCATAATATTCGGTAATAAGTCTCGTCACCATCTGGTTTTCCCGATAATGAAACTCTTTTTAAGATGTTATTGGAAGTGGTAAACCCTGACGCAGTCAATGCTATTTATTGCGTGGTACCCTTGTTAGCAAAAATTCAACACCAGCTGGTAAACTTATTTCCAAATACCGTTTTTCGTCACACAACAAAGTTTTTACGTGACATCTTCAATCCTGACGAGCAATTAGAACACAGGGCCTCACAAGAGAACGTCAAGCAAATACTTAACGACTACTTTTTTCCCAAAATCGAAAAGAAAGCCAAGGAGGTGGTAGCTAACTGTAGGATCCGCTCTAGGGGAAAGGATAGAAGGATACAGCTGACGTCATACTCTTAGCCACCATCTAGTATAATAAATAAGACAATCCATTCAGTAAACAACAAAAAGCCAATGGATGCCTTCCGTTCTTTAGCAGAAGGGACAAACGAGATGGTAGATAAATTAGAACTTTCGCAGGGGAATACAATGAGAAGCCTAAATAAGGATAAAGTGGCCCGAAGCCAACATCGGGGACTAGATTTTGGAAAAATCAAACCTCTATACTGAGGGTGTAATTCAGGAGTATCTTGGTTCCAGGGTCAAAATAAACGGTCGGATAGTTCATAAGGACTACCTTCGCTAGATAATAAGCAGTACTTTAATTAATATCCTTGCGTAATCTTCTCTCTTTAGAACTCTGATACTTGGGCTGGTGACAGCGTAAGCAGCCAATGCGAATATAATCAACTTTACGCACTCAGACTACGTGCCGATAATGGACGGTGGCGTTGTTCTGTGGGAATCATACGGATACCTGAGGCACACAACGAATTTAACAACGTATTTGAGGACGATAGACGAGACTTACTCTGCGCTGGAATTATTCCAGCAAAGCCATATGAAGAAACTGATGACAGCCGACCTTGCACAAATTGAAAAACTGCTTCGTACCATAAACGCCCCTACAAGACGTGCGCGTAGTCTAAATGCTTTGGGGACTACACTTAAGGTCATAGCGGGTGCACCGGACCTCTACGACTTTATGAGAGTATCAATAGAATTAGATAGTCTTAAGGTAAGAAATAACAAACAGGCGAACATTAATTCACAATTACAGGAACAGGTCAATAAACTTACGGATACCATAAACAACATACTAAAAATGCAAAAAGCTCAGCCAATAGACACCACCTACCTTTAGGGGCACTTCTGGCCAGAAACAGGGCCATCATTTCGGATTTAGATAATCTAATCCTCTCGATCATTTTAGCACAGTTAGGGTTACTAAAAAATTATTCTGGATTATGTAGCGGTAAATGCACTTTCAAACAACGAGTCTCTCAATAATTTAACAATAACCGATATCATGTTAGTTTCTAAGTTTAAAGTGCTTAACGAGAAAAATTTAATTCACTTTTTAGTTAAGACCTAAGTTAGTTTGCTGGAAAATTACTTTTCTTCCGGTATCACGTAATAGCAAAATGTTGTCACTTCTTGACAACACCGTCGCAATTCTTGAAAGGGGTACTTACCTCGTTACCTTTGGGGGCGAGGTAATCATCAATGGAACAACATTCATAAATAGAAGCGCCCTCGTCGTAAGAACAGCTGAGATTCCATGAGCCTTCCAGATATAACATAACGGGGCATGACGAGATGCTTAGCCTACCCAACCTAAGGTACCCTGGAGAACCGACAGTTGATGGAGGACCTCAACAGAGGACTCCAGACTAAAATGGCCGTGACGTTAGGTGATTTGGTCACTATTCTTGTTGTCGGTGCCTTGCTAATCCCTGCAATCATCATAAGGAGAAGAAGAAATAAGGAAAATAAGCAATAAGGAAAACTACAGAGGCAACGAGCGCAGAGATCGATAACCACTAAATAGAGGATAAAATGAGAATCATGTAAATTGAGTTACTCGTTATTTATAAAAAAAAAAAAGAATTCCTTCTTTTTCAGATTAAATTAATGATAATTATAAACTGTGCGAGAGTGATTGTGTTTTTGGCGTAGCTGATGAATGAATTCTGTGACATTAGATCCGCTTAAGACAGTGTTCTTTTAGAAGATCTTACCATGAGTGAAGAACAAATTTCTAGATAAGTTAATGCGGCGGTGACCGCCGCCCTTCCAGTGCAAAGGAGGGAGTTCGAGGGAATAGTTAAGGACCTAAAAGAAAAAGTGGAAGGACTATCAAAACGTCCAGTAATTTGAATGTAATTTAATTAGAATTGAGCCGGGAATATCGTGTGATGAATCACTCGAAGTCATAAAGTTCTTACCAGATTTCTCTGGACAACCAAATTCCTATGTGTATTTGCGCGAAGCTGCACACAATGCGTATGAACCTTTTAAAAAACATAATGGTAGTTCGAGGCACTACCAAACTGTTACGATTATGCGCAACAAAATAAAAGGGAGTGCCAATGCACTCTTATCCTCGGTACTAAATTTTGAGGCTATCATAACAAAGGAACCCATATTTTGTTAGGCACGAATGGAAACGGTCAAATGGGCCAACATCAAATGAGGAATTGGAATGGCCGAAATGGCCAGCAAAAAAAGTAATGGTAATTTCCGTCAAGGGGGTTTTGGTAATCAGGACCAATATCGCTCCCATGCTAATAATCAACAACGCCCGGAACCTATGGAATTGGATTCCAGTATGGCTCATCGGAGACAGCCTATAAAATTCACGGAAGAGGGAAATGGCTTCATTCCAAAATGACCTGCAACCTAAACCGTTATACTGGACCAAAGTTTCAAAGGGTCAACCACTTGAATCAACAGGAGGGTATTGACGAAGACGACCAAGAGTGCTCTTATGAGGAGGCAGCTGAATCCGCAGCTGATGTCTTAGATGATTACGAGGTTAATGACTCGATCGCCTTTTTTAGGTAAGTCAATCCTAGGTATCTAAAACACTAGGGAGGCAGGAGTTAAAATTACTTATCGACACAGGAGCTTCCGAAAGTTATATCAGGCATCTAGAGGGTTTAAAAGGAATTCGCCCTGTCGATAAGAATTTATCCGTGAAGTCGATACACGGTGTTACCATTGTTACACAGAAGTGCAAGGTGCACTTAATTGGTTTGACCACTGAATTCTTCGTCCTACGGGATTTGAAATTTTTCGACGGCATAGTAGGCCTCGATTTACTTAACAATGTCGTTGCTAATAATAATCTATACCCGCTTCTTAACAGTATATCTAAGTTAACAACCAATGGGAAATTGGTAATATACAATAGTGTAATTAAGCCTAAATGGACGTAAGGCATGCAATTATGGGGTACGAAACATACATGGTTTAATAAATGGAAAATAAAAGTTAATGAACTAAAAACGACGCAAGTGATATACACAACACGGACAGCTTATCAGCCAAGACAATTAAAAATAAAAGGTACTGACATTCCATTAAGTAATGTGGCAAAGTACCTGGGCATGCATATTGACAGTAAACTGACGTGGAAACATCATATCCAAAAAAAGAGAGATCAGCTCATATTAAAATTTAAGCAGCTATACCCGCTTCTTAACAGTAGATCTAAGTTAACAACCAATGGGAAATTGGTTATATACAATAGTGTAATTAAGCCTATATGGACGTACGGCATGCAATTATGGGGTACAGCCAAGAAAACTAACATTAACATCATTCAGCGTCAACAATCAAAAATACTTCGATCAATAGTTAATGCGAACTGGTTTATATCTAACTATGAAATTCACAAAGACCTCGGCGTAACTATGATTCAGGAAGAAATCATTAATGCTAGCAGGAGGTACCACAAAACATTAGAGCGACACACCAATCTAGAAATAACAGACCTTCCATCTCACGAATTGTCTAGACGTAGACGCTTAAAACGAAGCAGACCAGTCGATCTGACCTAACTTAGGTTACGGGTGGCGCTGAGAGGCATCTTGCGGTTGGCCTGCCGCAAGTAGCTCTCAAAAATGAGGCCTAAGACACACCATTATTCAAGAGACAATTCGAAAATGTTCGATATTGTCCACTGCCTTTTCCCCTCTTATTGTTAAAAGTGTACTTAGTGTTTTCTTTTATATTTAAGATATAAGATGTAGGAAAACAATAGTACATATCCAATCCAAAAAAAAAAAATAATAATCTAAGAAATGGTCGCAGACGAATCATTCGTCTAAGAAACGATAGGTTCCAACTACTTGCTGAAAAGGATGAACCTGCTAAAAACGATGACAAAAACTCATCAAAACCTAAAACCGCGAATCCTCCCCCAATATATGTTCGTGAAGAAAGCTCGAATAGACTGGTAGATGCTATCCAAAGAATAGTTGGCAATAATAACTTTCATATTGTCCCTATTACCAAGAGTAATATTAAAGAAACTGAGGTCCAAATTTATACGGAAGCAAACTACAGTTCTGTAACCAATTACCGTAGGGAGACTAAAAGAAACTATTATACCTATCAGCTTAAAAGTAGTAAAGGGCTGGTAGTTGTACTTAAGGGCATTGAATCCTCTGTTGATTGTAGCGATAGTAAGAGTGCACTGGAAGAAAAAGAGTTTGAGGTCAAAGTAGTGATTAATATGTTTAATAAAAACAAAATCCCACAGCCATTGTACAAAATTGAGTTGGCCCCAAAGTTACAGCATTTAAAGAAAAATGAAGTGCATCCCTTTTACAACATTAAATATTTACTTCATCGTAGGGTAACTGTGGAGGAGCCTCACAAACGAGTAAATCCTCTGCAATGCACAAGTTGTCAGGAATTTGGCCACACAAAATCTTATTGCATCCTTCGTTCAGTATGCGTAGCTTGTGGAGACTTGCATGAAATCGCAACCTGTAAACTAGGTCCCGATAATCCTGATCTTAAGAAATGTATAACTGTGGGGGCAATCATACAGCCAATTAAAGAGGTTGTCCTGTATATAAGGAGTTGAAGAACCGTTTGCAGTCACAAAAAAATTCCGCCCATTTTAGCCGTGAGGCTAACCGTACAGAATCAACAACCGGTATGTGTCTACCACCTAATATTCCTTTAACTTCAAATGTGTCGTACGCAGGTGTCCTGCGCTTATTGCGCTTATATTGTCCGCCACGATTTTCAATATCTGCAGATGTGTTTAAAAATTTCTTTGATAGCCTTGGAGCACGATTTTTGGCGGCCGGTGACTACACTACACTACACTTATTGGGGTTCTCGTTTAGTAAATCCAAAAGGTCGGCAACTTTACAACACTCTTGTAAATTGTAAAAACAAGCTAGACTTTGTTTCTCCGGGTAGGCCTACATACTGGCCAACGGATCTAAGAAAAACTGCCAAAATCATCGACTTTGGTATCACAAAAAATATACCTAGGTTTTCATATCATTATGAACTTTCTTCCGATCACTCTCCCGTAAGGTGTTTTTCATCCTCCTATACCTATCACCCATTTCTAATCACGATTTTTCTATATTGTATGATTTTTTGTTTTTTTTGCACAGCCAGGCACAGAAATATTCGTACGGGTATTTTTTCCTCTCTCAACATGTACAAGAATATTGCGCTCTTCATTATCTTCTTTTTGTATATGAAAATGTGCCTGTGAGTATTGTGATCTCTCTCCTACAATCCTATCTGAAAGCGTCTCTCAGCATAACACAGATACTTAAGTATTTACAAGCTTTGGGCGCTTTAGTAAGCGATCATTGTAACGGCTGCCGAAAAAATGTATTTCCTCAGTCACCTTTGGCATCTTATGGTCACGGTGTAGTATGATGTTTCTAACATATCATGGTGCACCAGTTATGCTTCGTAAGGCTTTGTTTTGAGTTGCTTGCAACTTTTTGATGATATATGGTGCCGCAGTGCCTGTTTATAGATAGTCAACTTGTTGTTTATCAACAGTTTACTATTCGCTCGCAGTAGCCAGTCCAATTTCTTCAGCTTTTGACAACAGCATGCAGAGACTTTCTTCACATGAGTGTGCCAAGTACGGAGCTTATCCAAGACCAGAGCTGAGTATCGAATCTGGTTCACCAGTGGAATAATTCGAAATAATTGGACAAGTACCACGCCGCAATGTGTACGTACAATGAAGTACCATTTGCTTAACGTGCTCGCCTGTCATGGTAGACTTAACAACACGGTGCCAAGCACAAGGATTCAAAACCGTCAATCAACGTCCCCTTGGACAAATACCCGCAGGTAACAAATTGTAGTCATATTCATATTGGTAAATATGACTCCCTCCTTGGTGGGGAGTGAGGCCTATCTTAAACCTCTGCTGCTCTCTGGGTCACAGCACCCGGTTGTATAACGCAAAGCCACTTCGAGTAAATACTCTACCCTCATTTGGGTATTAAACCTCAGCTACCCCGATACTCCCTCAAGGGGGCCGTACCCGCTGGCCAAGACGAAAACAAGTTCCGTGGGCTCCTGACCACTCGTGGTGTCAGAAGGAGCCTCTGGTCAGATTTCGTACACGTAGGCACTACCAAATTCGAACTCCAAAAAGTTCATGAATTGGTTGCCCATTTTGTCTTCACTTATGTAATAGCCGAGAAAACCACTTTATAGAGGATAACCTGGATCACAAATTATAAGTGAAAAACAATGTTTCTTCCAGGAGTATGAGTTCTAGGTATTAAGACTTATAGAACTCGGAAAATTTCCCAGAAGGGGATATGTGTACGTACAGTTAGCGGATTTGAAGGATTTTATACTAATGTTCCATCGCTTGGCCTATGTTTAAAACCGCTGTAAATAGCTTTGGGTAGTTTCCGCTACTTCATTGTGGGAAGTTGAGTTTGCGCATATGGTGGTGTCATCTGCATAAGTTGCTACCAAAAAATTATCATTTTCCAATATCGGCATGGCCGCCGTGAATAAAGAGTAAAGAACTCGGGCAAGAACACTGCCTTGCGGTACACCTTGATAAGCTTAATGCTAGAATCTACATCTCAAACTCTTATGAAAAAAGTTCTATCCGTCAAATAGCTCTTGAGCAGAAGATATTGTTTACCTGGAAGAAGTTTTATCAGTTTGTGCAGTAGTCCTTCTATCCATGCCCTGTCGAAGGCTTGCATGACATCCAAGAACACAGCAGAGCAATACATTTTTGATTCAGACACACAAAGAATGTGGTGGACAACTTCATGCAATCATTCTGGTTGAGCTCTACAGGCAAACTGATGATTCGGGATAACATTCTGGACGCCCACCTCCAACACTCTACACAAAAATATTCTATCTAATATTTTGGAGAATGTGTGAGATTTTCCGGGTTGCCACGTTTCGGGATCATGATTACTACAGCACACTTTCACTCAGCAAGGCATTGAACAGCACCACCAGGAACAAAACTCCTTTGTAAGGAAGGGACTTGAACACCGCTTCAATATTGTCAAAACCAGGATATTTTTTTAAATTGCAAGTTTTTGATCTGCATTTCAACTTCTGTGTCTAATAGGACTTACATCCAACACATTCTCCGAGATGACTTCAGCGGTTACACTTACATCATTAGCTTCAGCAAGATGGAGATGTGTAAAAAGGGTTTCCAGCTCATCTGCAAATGCTTCCGCCGTTTGAATTTCCGTACGACACCAGCGGTTCATTGCCTCACGAACTGGGCCATGTCTGTGCGGTTGCTGTTTAACGCAGTTCGTAACTTTCCACAAGTTAAACCTATTTTTTTGTTAGGATCAGCATTAAGCAATAGATTGCCGAAATATGCTGATCGTATCTCCGCTAGCTTTTGTTTTAGCTCCGTGGCAGACCTCCTCCAGGCAATTTTATCTCGCTCATTTCGGCTGAGCATATAGCGCCGACGCAAACTGCGCGTATACCTCAACAGCTCCAGAACCTCAGGTTTTAAAAGTGACATAGGTTGTCTGCCATGACTTGAAGTGAAGTTGCGTAGTCAGCTCCTTCACATAGTTTACGTGTGAAAATTTCCACTGCATCATTGATGTCATCCGCAGTATTTAATTCCATGTTTAGATTTATGTTGTCTTCGTACATAAAACAACTAAAAGTACTGTGTATCTTTTTGACCTACATAGAAGTACGAGTATGTAATACCGTTGCTACTATAAATATAAAGAGTTCGTTTCTCTTTTTTTGTTTTCTTCACAAAGCGTACAATCTAACCAACCAAAAAACAAAAAGTTCTTCTCTTTTCGCGTGCTTTTAGCACTATTAGCTGTGACAATGTCTGATCCACTAGACAAAAGAAAAGTTAATGTATTATACTAATTCATTGTCTTTCGGCATGGATTCTTCCAAACATTTTAACTTTTCTCCCACTGTGCAAATTTATCTTTTAATTAAGAGGGTAGACAGCAATGACTCATTGTAAAACTTATCACCGTTCTTAATTAATAAGGTTATTGTATGTTCTGGTGAAATGCGTGCATGAAAAAAAAACTACGTTACTGTTGTTTACTTATTCAAACAAAAACATTGACACAAGCTGCCAAACTCTTCACAACGACCTCAAGGTTACTGTATTTCTTCACAACACTCTCAATATCAGCAAAGGCTTTATTTATTCTAACGATCTTAGAGACACACCTGACAATGATATCTTATCGGAGCTAAAGTCCCCAATTATATGTGAAATTAAAAATAAACCAAAATAAAATATGCTTCCGCCAGGTAAGCCGTCTGTCCAGGTGAACGCCAAGATAAGTCACCACTTGGGTTTGAGGAATTGTAACACCATTTAATGTTACTGGAGAACAAGTCCGTCGGTTCAATGTAAATGTAATATGCTTACATTTCCCCTCATTGACTTTAATCCTCCAGTTGGATAACCACTCCTGAAGGCTTTTAAGATGGGCATCCAAGCTTGCGGAAGCTTTAACTGGGCAACGGGAGCGACTGATTACGGCAGTATCATCAGCGAAAGTCGAAGTAACAATTTGACTACTTGTTGGAATGTCGACAGTGAATAACATGTATAGAGTTGGTCCCAAGACTCTACCTTGGGGAACTCCTGCTTTTATCTTAAATTTATTTGAAACGAAATTTTTCTGCCTTACTACAAACACTCGATTTGATATGTAGGATTGCAGGACTCTATGCATATTTTGGGGTAGTAAACAATTTATTTTGTAAATCAAACCCTCATGCCATACTCGATCAAACGCTTGTGCTACATCAAAGAATACTGCTGAGCAATATTCTCGCTGTTCAAAGACAGTTCTTATTTCCGAAGTAACTCTATTGACTTACTCAAACGTTACACGTTTTGCTCGAAAACCAAATTGATGATCTGGGATTGAACTATTTGCTTCTAACTGGTGATTCAGTTTGGCTTTAAGAACCTTCTCAAATTGCTTAGAAAGACATGGAAGCAGACTTATAGGTCTATATGAAGAAGGACATGTCCTATGCTTCCCGAGCTTTCGAATCATTATAATAACCGGTTTCTTCCATTGCTTTGGAAAGTATCTAATTCGAAGGATAGCATTAAAAAGACACGAGAGAAATACTATTAATGCGTTTTGAAGTTCAGTTATCATTTTTGGCACGATTCTATCATAACCAGCAGATTTTTCGGGTTTCAATTGAGTCCTTATAATAGATTCAATCTCACTAGAGCTTGTTTTTAATGGAGACATATTTACTGGATTTGTGATTGTCTGGTGAGGAAGCACAAATTTGTTAGTAGGTAGATTAGGTTGAAACACGTGCCCCAGATGGTTGGCAAATACATAAGCCTTCTCTTCATCAGACCTAGCCCAACTTCCGGTTCTGTCTCTAATAGGTGAGTCCAGCTCCATAGGAGTTTTTAGCGATTTTTGCGCTTTCCAAAGTGAAAATCTATTGTTTGTGGGTGATAGGTTATAGATATAGCGCCTTTGTGCCTCGAGCTGGTCGCTTAAAAGTGCTTTGGCTAGTTTTTTTGTTGCATCTTTTAGCCTTTGTTTAGCAGTAGAAGATCTGTGCTGTTGCCATTCTCTTCTCAATCGTCGTTTAGACGATCAACAACCAGTTCTTCAATTTCCCTATTTGAAAACGATTTTCTCCTGAACTTGTGAGCAACAATCACAGGCGTTGATACCTCAGCTGCAGCTACCAATACGGCACTTAACTCATTAACAGATTTGTCAATATCACTTTCAGAGTTGATCCCAGGAGCAATTTCTATGTGAGAACTATTGTACTTTTTATATTGCAACCAATTAGTTTTATCCTAAAATATTGGAAAATCGAGTAAAACGATGTCAACGGGGGAGTGATCGGAAGAGAGTTCATTATGAGTAACTGCTGATATGAGGTTTCTAGGTATATTTTTTGTGACACCAAAGTCGATGATATCGGGAGTTTTTCTTAGATTCGCCGGCCAGTATGTAGGCCTACCCGGAGAAACGAAGTCTAGCTTGATTTTACAATTTACAAGGGTGCTGCAAAGTTGCAGAGAGTTATTTTTATATGAGCCATTATGGAGAATTTAACTTATCCAAAATTTTCATTTTGATTTTCATCATTAAAATTGATTGATTCAGGGTCTGTAATAAATTCACCAACATAGATTCACTAGAACTTTATGGTTGCAACACTGGCTCAATATACGCATTTAGAGTTGGGGTAGTTTATAAAATTGGTTCATTATGTTGAGACATTGGAGCCTTAGGCATTATCATCTTTTTCGCAGTTTGTTGTAGAGAGCCTAAGCGCTTAAAGGAATATTAGGTGGTGGGCACATAACCGTCGTCGATTCTGTACGGATAGCCTCACGGCTAAAACGGGCGGAATTTTTTTGTGTATACCGGGGAGCGAAACATGGAGAATTATCTCAAAGAATAAAAGTTTTCAAGATTCACTTTCCCATTTAAGAAAAAAATTTTGTCATGATTATTCTCAACAACTCATAAAAATCCAAAATTTTTGCATTCATTTTCGGACATTCAAATTAAATCAAAAATATTAGAAATAGTCCTCTCATCTTACCTTTTTAATTTAAATCCATTGATTTTCAAAATATTTCACAAAAGGTTTGCCAAATGTGATTTTATCATCTGAATGCAAGCAACAATTTCAGAAGCTGGATGCGGTGGTGAGCTAGCAATTTGTAACATGCAGTTTTAATGTGTGAATTTGTTTAAGTTGCATGTGTAAAATTTGGCAACTGGCTTGCTTTACGTTTTGCTGCTTGGAAGAAAAGGAACCAAGAAAAGTTTATTTTAAGTGTAGTATAAATAAAACGTAATTCATTCCTCATTGTGGTTTCGAAATCCTTTATTACAGAGACACCATTCCAAGGAAACAATTCATGCTATGTGTGAAATAAATGAATGTAGCATATTTTTGTTTTCCTCGAAATTAGAACTAAAATAAATGGTATCGCCTGTTGAATTGACGTCAAATTAATAAATCAAATGAATCACTTAGAATTAAACCGTGAAAAAAGTGTTGATTTTTAAATGGAGATATTTCATTTCCATAGATATCTGTGTATCTATATATGTATACTAAGAGACATTCTCGAATCAATTTTTATGTCATTTTGAGTACATTAATATCTATCTCTATCGCGATACAGCTGAAAAGCTTAAGTAGTTATTGTTGGTTTCATCGTAGGCATTGGAAGTTTGTTTCATGCGTTTGATAAATTATTTGGTTACTTCCAATACAGTCACATTGCAACGTAATCACCTCAACAGGCTGTTGTTTGACCTTGTCCTTTTCAAGAGCATGCGCAGAAAATCCTATCCACTACTGTCAATTTATTTTCAGTTCATGTCGAAAATGAAAGTTTAATCTGTTGCTGGTATAATTTTTCCGAAAAACATTAATAAACAGTTTTTTAAATTCATTGATGACTCAAAGGGTTAGTATAAATTTAAAGCTAAGCACACATATATATTATCTATAAAAAAAAATAAAAGTAATAAGGTTTTGATTTCATAACGTACAAAAGTCATTATGACTTTTTAAGGTAGCAAATAAGCTTATTGTGAGTGTATATGAATGTACGAAAATAACTTCAATTTGTTCAAAAATAAATGCTGTGTGGTTTGTGCTAAAATGTAATGTGTTAAGCAAGATTTTCCTGCCCAATTTTTCAATTCAATTTTTTCGTTTTACACTTTTGTGATGTATAGAACCATGAGACATCCCTTTAGGTACGTATCTTACACATACAAATATGGAAATGATTAGCGGGGTTAATCGATGAGGCTGTGTGACACTAATAATTTATTTATTTATTTATATAATGCTAAGAAATATTTAAAACAACGAATTGAGCTAGCCATGGCTGCCAGGACCTTAACCAGTGGATGTTAGTTTTATATATATACTTATTATAATTGTGCTTATTATAGTACAATTTCTTTAAATTTTACTGTAAATAGATTAATATAAAATGGAAGAATTTCAGATTAAAAATAATTGTAGTTATTATGTTAGCTTAAATTTTACTGTACAGGTTTGTTTTTTTAAGGAAGTCAATATTAGACTAATAACCTTTTGTAAATTATGTAAAGTTTGTGCAACTTTGTTAATTTTAAAATAAGTTTTTTTCTTGATAATTTATTCAACTTTTCCAAAAATTTAACTGATCGAAACAGTATTTGAAATAGCTGCCATAAGCTTTACGCTTTTGCATTTAAAATCGTTGCTTTTCAGAAGTTAGTTAAACACAATTTCATAGAACGAAAATAAACTCGTTCAAAATATGCAAAAATTATGTGTATGAACGTTTTATAGCCGAATGTTTCTAAATTTAGTTAAAAAATCGTATCCACATTTCAGACCATGTTTGAAAGTTGAGAGCATGATCACGCAGATCATTTCCATACTTGCTTCAGCAATTTTCAACGTACAAAGTTGGTATTACAAACATCAAAGCAAAGTTATAATCTCCTTATTAGATTTGTTAACAAGGTTAATTAATACCTTATTGCATATTATGATACATCTTTATTTCTTAACATTTAGTACTTTGTTTCGGCGTTACTAATATCGATCTAACTAACAATAATTATTTTGCAAGTGTTTATACTTGCGACTTCTTTCTTATTCAAACTGAATTTGTGTTTGTTTACATGTTCATAATTGCCATATGAGTAAAATATAATTTGTTCCCATCAAAATAATTTATTTTTAAAAATATTTATTTTTTTATTATTTATTTATTAGAGCTAATGTTATAAATACAAATTATAATCTAATATGAGCATTAGAGACAGAGGCCTTCAGCTCACGGGAAAGTTAAGAAGGAGAGGAGGAAAGAGTTGCTTTGAGCGGGATTTCAACCCGCGGCCATTGTATTAAATAAAATAGAGGTCGGCTTTAAAAAGCGAGCTCCGTAAAATCGGTTTGTATTTCAGCGCGCCTTAAAAAATGTTTAGATATACGGTGATAGTTAGATCGATATTAGTTACGCCGAATTAAGCTGTCATATAAAAAAGTATGTATAGTCCTTTTTAAACTCAATACACTTTTCCCAGCGATGTTCAAAACGTTATTGCTTATGTGTATTAGAAGCATAACAAATTTGCTGTTCATCAATCGATGGTTGGTTGATATAGAGTAACTTTTGTGCGTGAATGCGTTCAAAACACCTTTTGAATCATCCACTTTAAAAAGAATACATCTTTTGCCGAACCCCTTTTAAGTGAATGTGAATGAATGTAGACTTACGTTTGTGTGAAGTGAATGTTGTTCCCATTCACATGCTCCTATGTACATGTATTGTGATTGAAAATTAATGTTGGTATCTGTGAATTCAATGTACACCATTTTTTGTACATTTTATCCCTTTACAAATAAATGATTGCGTCGCTTAACGAAAAACACGAATGAAGACAAAGGGAAACGACGGCAGAGGCATTCGCCTTGCGCCCTTATCGACAAGCAAAAATGCATATATGTCGTGCTATTGATTCTTTTATTTTATTTATGCTTTATTTTTCCGATTAACTTTGTTTTGTTGTTTGCTTTGCGTCCATTCAGTTTAACTTTTAAGCACCCCCGACATGATCATGCATTTAGCATCAGCCATTTCGTATACGTGGGATCATCGTGCTCATTTCTTGTCATTTTTCGAAGTGAGCAGATGTGCGGACAACAATGCCGATGACGACACCGTCGGCACTTTGTAAATATTTCGTATGCCATCCACTTCCGATGACGACGCCGTCGGCACTTTACAAATATTTCACATGTGATCCTCTAACGCGCTCTCGTCTGTTCTGTCCAAATATTTAAAAAAAGTGAGCACTTGCCTATATTCGCCTCTTTCACAAGAATTACTTCGTGAAGGCGTAAATGAGATAGCATGGCCAAAGAATGAAAGAATGTTGTTTACATAAACAGAGCGATGAGAGAATAAATGGCATGATGAAATATCTAAATCGATTAGATATTTCGTCATGCTATGGTCATGCCACGCACACATACTTATTTCACAAACACTATGATAAAATGCATAATAATTGCATGATCCTGTCGGGGGCGCATTAGTATTGAAAAATTGAATTACCCATCTTTAATGTTTCAAATGCGAAGGCACAAACTTATTCAATTCGTTTCAAACTGAAAGTCGCAAACATGCATTCACTTCTTCTTTCGCAAAACAAGAACAACGTACAAATTTCGTTGCGTACATTAAATTTGAGTATACTTTCATGAATTGTTGTATACAAGTGTTAAAGTGAGCGGACGCATAAAAGTGAACAAAGATAAAGAAAACTACAACAACACAATCGACGAACACCCTTGCGACGTTTCTCTTTTGTCTTCTTTCGTGGTTTTCTTTTTTATTTCATTTCGTTAAGCCAATATTTAGTTTCATTCACAATACATTTAAATAGCAACATGTCTATCGGAACATTCACATTGCAGAAAGGAAATTCAACATGCATTCACATTCACTTTAAAAAGGTTCGGCAAAACATGTACGCTTTTTAAAATAAATATTTCAAAAGGCGTTTTGAATGCATTCCCGCAGAAATCTAATATGTACATATGTTCATAAGTAGGCGTTTGATGAAAGCATTGAAAGCTGTCTGCGGAATGAGAGAATTAATATTGTCAGATAAACTCATTCCGAGCTTTTATACATATTACATAGTTTAGTTTCATAAAATATTGTGTTTTCCTAGAAAGCTCCATTTAAAAGTTTATAAAAGCTTATAAAATAGTTTTCAGTTATCTTTCCATTTCTAGTATACATACAAACTTGTGATGGGACTAAAAGCTTACCTAAACTCAACTTTTATTAGTATATTTTCCCATTTTATTCTTGATGCTTTCTAAAACAATTTTTTCAAGTAGACCATATTGAATGTAGCGTTCGTGCAATAAAGATACAAAAAATGAAAATGAAAAAAATTAAATTTTTCTCATTCCGTAAAAATTTTGTGCTGTGATAACATAAAATGTTGTTAAATTATTTACTTAACGTGATAAATGAATGTAAGAAAAAAAAATGATGTAGTATTACTCTATATTCAAGGATTGTATAGTATGTATTTCACGAATATGAATAAGGAGTTATGAATTGTATAAAAAAGTAAGAATATATATAGTATATACCACGAGGGTCAATCGACAAGTACTTAGCCCCACCGGCCGATGGCGCTGCTATTACAAAAAAGTGCTACCATCGTGCTGTACATTCTTTTAGTAGCCTACTGTTAAAGTTTCAGTCAATTCCCTTCATTAGTTTTGTGTTGATAGCCTTTGGAAGCGAGCGTGTCGGTCAGTTTTACAAAAATGGAAAAAGAGCAATATCACTGGTACATACCAAAGCCGAATCACCGAACGATATTGGTGAGACTAAGTACTTGTTTACTGACTCTCGTGTATACGTACGTACCTACCCAGTGGGCAAAACTATCACTATCGATGTCGTACACGATAGTTTTGCGAGTTTTATTGCACCCGCATCTGAAAAGGATACGGAAACGAATCACTTGTCGCTCAGTTTGTGGTAGTAAATATTTTGTTTTCGACACTCACAAGCGATATCTGTTACGAGCACTTTTACGAATCGTTAACGAATCCTATCGATACTATCGCAACCGAGATCGTTTAAGATAGTTTTGGGAATCATTAACGATACTTCTTCATTTTGATTTTTGACCACATGGATACCAATAAAAAATATTAATAATGTGTAAATGAATATTTTAAAAACGTCACACGAGCATTGCTTGAACATTCGCTGAATGCTCGCAAATGTGCGTGAAAACAATAATTTTGTGGGCATAAATATGATAAATACGAAATAATATACAAAATAGAGGACAAACGGTTTCTTGGATACACGACAAATCAAAAAATTTTCGGTAGTTGTTATACTCGCTTATGCTAAATGCAGATTTGTTGTGGTTCTCACTTTTACAGGCTTCGTTAATTGCGTGTGGTTGGTTGATACCAGTGAATAGTTTAACATTTTAATTGTTAATAATACATAAGAGACATAAGAAACATGTTAAATTGAAATACAAACGATATAAAATCTATATGATTAAATATTAAAATAAATAGCAAACATTAAATTTGTTAATCCTTTCCTGCTTACACCACTGAACGGATTTTGACAAAAAAAAAAAAAAAACCAATTGAAAGATATTTTTCGCAAGATGTGAACAATCTCAATTTTATCAAACTTGGTTTAGTTTCTTAGGTAAGAGAAGGAGTTAAAGATAACCTCTTTCCAGCAACAACAACACGCAGCCGTTGTTGTGAATGCATTAGAATGGGAGAATAGAGAGGTTTGTGTGCGGATGTGTAAAGCCATGTCATTGTTGTTGTTCTATTTTCGTTTGTCCTACACAACTGGTGCGTACGCAGAAAAAATTTCGGGGGGCTTTTAATGATCCTTTCTAATTTTGCATAAGATTAAGAAATGGATGTGTTGTTGTTGTACAATGGTTATATCTTTATTGAGACTTTTCCGGTGAATTTTCAAAAAATTTTATTATGTGCTGGGGAGATGGTAATAGAAATACACATTCTGTGAAAATTTCAAGATTTTTATTCACATTGGTGTTTGAACCCCCGGCTGTGTCTAGAGTGCAAGAGATGTGCAACGGAAACATCGTTTTTTCATTCATACAATTTGTTCTTGGGTATGCCAAAATTGGTAATAAGAAGAATATCTTTCTGTTTAGCTTTCGCGCCGTTCAGTAAATGACTTTGTGCACTATTTATAAATCGGCATTATTAACATTTCCCGCGTGTTTTCGCATATTTAAATTTTGTGAATAATTTCCTTGCGTTTATTATACTCTTCACGGAAGTAAATAGTATTAAAAGTTTGTCATGAAATTTGTAACAGGCAGAAGGAGACAAAAAAAAAAACCACATAAAGTATATATATTTTTGACCAGCTTGATTATACGAATTGATTAAGCCATGTCCGTCTGTATGTATGCAGACTAGTTCCTCAGTTATTGAGCTAGAGAGCTGAAATTTGGCACGAATATTTCTTTTTACCATACGCAGTACATTTGTGGGAACCACCCGAATAGAACCACTAGGGGGGTACCTCCCATACAAACCACCCATTTGAATTCATGTTCTTATTAGAAAAACTTTTTTGTTTTTAGTCCTATCGAACTGAAACTTGGAAACTATCATTTTTCAAGACAGGCATGGGACATTTATCAGAATCGGCCCAATCGGACCACTAGTGGGGGTACCTTCCATACAAATCACCCATTTGAATTCATGTTTTTTATTTTTTGTCCTATCGAAATGAAACTTGGAGACTATCAGTTCCCGATACATGAGCAGGACATTTGTCGGAACCAGCGCAATCGGACCAGTATGGGGGTACCTCCCATACAAACCACCCATTTGAATTGATGTTCTTATAAGAAAACCTTGTTTGTTTTTTTTTGTCCTATCGAACTGAAATTAGAATTCGGCGTACACGCCAGAGAAATTACACATCTCATGTAATGTTCAGTTAGAAATGGAACATATATAATTGCATTGGATTTGATTCTCCGTAATTTTGAGTCTTTTAGCTGTGGGTCTTTAATATTACGTTGTGATTTCTGTTCAGCAAAACATTTTCAATCTGAAATTACTTTACGTAACACTAGCGCTTTTACTTTGTGTCGTCGTAAGGGAAAACTTGCATTACCACCCCTCATTCAGAATGTTCTTTTTATGAATTTAGTTCAAGCTTTGAACTCAAATGACAATGTCATTAAACAACAACTTTCATAATATCCGTTCTTATAATTCTACATTTGCAATGATAAGTTCTGAATTTAAATTAGGTGACAGGGTTTTGAATGGAATTTATCATTTTAAGATTCATGACGTATTTTACCACCGATCTGCTTTAATTACTCCGGGTTATGGTAGAGATCCGGCATATGCACAGCTTTTTTTTTTACGACCTTGAAACTGCTGTACGTCATAGACTGAATGCTAGGGCAAATAATGGATGTAATGTGTCTATTATGCATGAATTAGCTAATGAGTTCGATCGTGTAAATTTGTTTCTGCGATCTTTTAGGTCAATGGCTGAATATTGTCACCGTCCTGAAAATACAACTGCTAATGTTTGTATGATGATTAAGGTGAATAAAGAGTGTGATCTTCGTCGATATAACGATACTATTCAGACTGATGTTGCAGCTATTTTTAGAAGCGATGACGGTGAACCGCCTTTTCAGAGAGGTATTGTTGTTTTTCCGAAATTTTCACGAGAACTTCATAATGTTTCTTTTGGACTCTTCACTCTTCTACTAATTCTCATGCTCCTCGAAACAAAGTTACTATGCTACAGTATACATGTTATCGTCTTGCTATTCATGATGACATTAGATCATTGATATGTACGTTCGAATTGAAAGTACCAGATTACATTTCATTAAACAAAATCAGGCTGCTCTTCGTACTGACCTTTATAATAACTTAAGTGATTTTAAAAATCAAAATCCAAATGGTATTGATTCTAGAGTTGGTCACAAAGAAATTTTGCCTTCCACATTCATTGATTCTGCACTAAATATGTTTCAGAACTACTTAGATGCTATGTGTATTGTGCAGCGAAAAGGAAAACCTGTTTTATTCATAACTATGACATGTAATCAAAATTGGCCCGAAATTAACGAAACCTTAAATGGGGCTAAGGCTCACTTTCGACCTGATAGCGTTGTTAGCTTTTTCAAAATTAAATTGAATGAACTGATCAACTTGATAGTTAAAAACCAGATATTCGGTAAAGTTGATGCTATTATTTACACAATTGAATTTCAAAAACGTGGTTTCCTCATGTACACACATATTTTGTTGTCTTTGAAAAATGTTGATAGAGTTGATATTATTGAAATTATTGATAAAATTGTTTCTTCTGAAATTCCTGACCCTCATACTCATCCAAAATAACATAACTTAGTAAAAGTCATATAATTCATGGTCCCTGTGGTGTTTTTAATAGTAATTCAGTGTGCATGCGAGAATGGAAATGTTCTAAAATTTTCCCAAAAGAAAATGCATGAGGATTTTCTTAAATACTACAGTTAGGATATTGCTTATAATCGAACTTTTCTAATAATCGAACTCTTCTAATAATCGAACTCTTCTAATAATCGAACTCTTCTAATAATCGATGATATTCTTCAGACTCATAATGCTTCATTTTATTCAGTACTTTTAAACTTAGGTAAGTATAAATATATGTAGGATTCACGTTTTCCCCTCTGAAGCGAGCAGACGTGTTTTCAACAGCGCCTGCTTCAGAGAACTAATTTTTCAAAAAGAATTTACTAAGCAAATTTATTAGCATCAAATTAGAAGTAACAACATAACATAAACTAGAAAAAGAAAATAACTTTATAATACCGTAACAACAACATCAATACCAGAAATTTTTTTTCTAAATACCTACAGCAATAAAAATTTTTAGCAGATAGGACAATAACAACAACACAGACTAGTAGTAGATTTGAACAATTTCTATAGCGCTAGCGGTTGTCTGTTATTGTGCTGTTTTTTTTTTTTCCAAAAGGAGGAATTTTGTCACCTAATTTTCCAAAAAGCCACCTATTAAAACACGTTCACCAGGCGGAAAACAAAATCTTGACCGAGTCAAGAAGCCTCTGCCTGATAAGCGACTGATTGCAGTGTCATCCGCAAAGGTTAATGTCACAAGGAATTTGTAGGTATGTCAGTAGTGAAAATGACGTATAAGAGCGGACCGAGAACACTGCCTTGTGGAACGAAAGCCTTAATTAGATGTGACATTTTTGCATTTCACCACGAATAACCATTAGTAAGATATGACTCTAGTAGTTGGTGTGAGTTCTGTGGATGCAGGATTGGATTCTGAAGAAAAGACCCTATAAGAAAAGAAAGGCTGAACTATCATTTGAATCATTGGAGCCTACTACCTCAAAGGCTATATCGAGAAACCCATATCACTCCAGCGATCCAAAAGAAATAATAACAGATCTTGAAGAACAAGGATTAAAAGCCATTGATTCAGTTAACAAACTAAAATGGAAAACGAAGAAACCCTGAGATATGTTTATTCTGACATTTGACACAACAGAAAGCATTAAAAAAATACACGAAATAAAGACTATATTTCATTCTATAGTTAACTATTGAGGCCATAAAACATTCAATACTTATTCCGCAATGCAAATCATGCCAATCGTATAATCACAACCAACATTATTGTGGCAAACAACCAAGGCGTGTCAAATGTGCAGGAAAACACAAGTCGATAGATTGCAAAAAGTCTGATCAAGAGCAACCAAAATGCTGCAAGTGTGACGGGGGTCATCCCGCTAGCTACAGATGATGTGTCATAGCTATAGAACGACAAAACATACGTGACCAAAGAACCTGTCCAAAGAAAAGAGACTCTCATGTGAAAAGTCCAATTAGAAAACCGGTTAGAAATCTAATTATGTGATAAGCTTAATTACCTGCTTCCATGACAGACAGAAAGGAAAGAGATCGATCACTTCAACTTAGAGAACGATCAAGCAGAAAAACTTTTACATTAACATTGATTTAGAGATGCAAACTAATTTTGCTTGTAACAATTACTTCAACACTCCTTCTCAAGTTAAATATGTTTGCATTTACAAATTCTCATAGATTACATTTTTATAATTTCATTTCCATGTAAACCTAATAATTTTACAAAGCCACAGCGCTTTTGTTTATATAAAGATTTCTTTAAAACATCAGCAACATTTTCTAATACAATATCATTACATTCGACTTTTTCTCTTATAAAATGATATTTTATGTCTATATGCTTGGTGCGTTTATGATGAATAGGATTTCTTGCAATATGATGCGCGCTGATGTTGTCGTCACAAATGGGCATTGGTTCTGCATTTGCCCATCCTATCTCGCTAAGCAATCTTCGAATGTAGACTCCATCTTTGGCTGCCGTAGATAAAGCAACATACTCTCTTTCAGTACTGCTCAATGCTATCTTGCTTTTGATTTGACGATATCTTTTTCATTTGGACATATGATGATTAAATCGTCTACATATTCAGCAATGTAGCTAAACTGTTGTTTGTCTTCTTTGAAGTACAAGCATGTCTCATATTTGCATGGTTTGAATCCATTTTCTGCAAAACTTCGTCAAGCATACTGTTCCAAGCACATCCATATTGTTTCAGTCCATAAAGCGCCTTCTTTAGTTTCAAAACTTTGTTTGGATGCTGCTTACTTACAAAAATCTGCTGTTGCTTCATGTATACGTCTTCGTGTAGCTTGCTATTCAAATATGCATTTGAAACGTCGATTTTGTGAATAAATGTAGAGAATTGTATTATGTGTATACTAATTGTTTATTATTATTATTATTACTAGGTAAAAAGTTATTAAAATTAACATTAAGATTCTTATTACAACTTTAACGACCGCACGCACACGATGATCGACTGCCGACTTCTGCGATCCACTGACGACTGTAGTGATTATCTGACGACTTTCTACCTGCTCGGTTCTCTGCTTCTCATTGCTGCTTGCCGCGCGCTGTTGCCAAAGTTCCTTACAATGCAGGCTGTATAGAACGCGCGCTGTTGCCACACTTCCTTACATAAATAACTGTTTTTCTGCAGCTATTGCGAACATTATTCTTATCGTCTCGTATCGAATTACAGGCGAAAAAGGTTCCAAGTAATTAACGCCGAATTGTTGCCCGCAGCCTTTAGCAACTAATCGAGATTTGAATCTCTCAATTTCTCCATCTTTGTCCCTTTTCATTCGGAAAACCCATTTTGAACCAATGGCCTTTTGTCCTGGAGGTAATTCGCACAATGACCATGAGTCATTTTCAAGTGGAGTGCCGTATTCAATTTTCATTGATTGTTGCCAATCGTAAGCATGTTGGCCTTTCAATGCCTCTGCAACAGACTGCGGTGTCTCAACATCATCAAAATTATATAGGTGATTTATCACGTTGTACTGTTTTTTGTGTCTGCCGGGATGACCAGTTCGTATAATTTGTGGTCTATCGCGCCCTCGTCGTACTACATCATTACCCTGAACGTCTCGTGACCTTGACCTTCTGAATCGCTGCGTCTCAGAACAGCACATGTTCTTCGCTGGAGTCTTCTGGATCTTCTGCACATACAAACTCTTCCTCCTCTTCGCCGGAGTCTGACTCAAGGTGAATAATGGTTGTACTAAAGTCATCGTTTCTTTTTGAAAAAAATGTCATTATCATATTCAATCGAATTTAACTCACCCTCAACAAATTTTACATCACGTCGCTCGACTACTGTTCGTTTCTCTGGATCATATAGACGGTACGATTTTGCTGCAACAGAGTACCTGACAAATATGTATTCCTCTCCTTTTGCCTGGAACTTGCTTTTTGATGCCTTTTCCAGTGCAAAAGCTCGCGAACCAAGAACTCGTAAATGTTTCGTATACTACCGGGTGCTGTGACCCAGAGAGCAGCAGAGGTTTAAGATGGGCCTCGCTCCTCACCAAGGAGGGAGTCATATTTACCAAAATGAATATGACTCTAATTTGGTACCTGCGGATATATATCCAAGGGGACGTTGATTGACGTTTTTCAATCCATGTGCTGACACCGTGTTCTTGAGTCTTTTTACAGACAGGTGAACACGTAAAACACCGGTACTTCATTGTCCCTATATGCATTTGTTTGCTTAAATCTTTAAAACTACGCAACGTATTTTGTTGCGGTTTTTTTTAATAGATAGAGTGATTGAAGAGGAAGGTTTATATTTATAACAACATCCAATAAATAGTGGAGACACACTGTTATTTTCACTATACATATACTTATATGCCTATCTTTAAAATTAATGTAGTTGGCATACTGTTATAATTCATGGAAAAAGCATTTACTGTCACTACAATATTCCAGCTTTTCATTATTTGCACAGCAAAGTTTCTTTAAATGTGATTTTAGATTTTTTTTATTTAAGTCTGATTATTGCTATCAAGAAATTATAAAGTCATGTCTGGAAGACGTCGTCGTTCGAACATACGCCGATACAACAATGCATTCCAAATCTAAGCTGCAAATTGTTTATAATGTTTCACTAATGGGGTCACCAAAATGGTTTATCCTTCAGTTGGATTTGGTAGGTGGCGTTGTTGTTGATATACACGCACTTTTTTACCAAATTTTTAACAGTTTTTTATCTAGCACTCACTATACTAAGCCAATTTTAATAATTGTCTTTTTTTTATATGACAAATGAATGCTAAAGAAAACAGTTGCATACTTAATCTTTTCAGTTTTTAACTTTTTATATAATATTTTTAAGTATTAAGTTTGTGAAAACCACTGCAAGACTAAGCATAATGCTTTTAATGCTTTAGTTGTTGTTATTGTTGTATTTTTTCTCTCTGAGTACGCACTTTTTGCGCACTTAGTTTTATGTGCATTTAAAGTTGGACAAGAAAGAGACAGTGTGTTTCGTTATTATAGTTTTGTTCTGTTTGTGTGTCGTGTTTGAGACTATTGATCAATTTTGGTTAGTCGATAAGGGAAGTGGGAGGGTCGCGGGGTAGTCGTGTACCAAAAACCAAAAGGTGTTCTGGTGATTTTTTTTTCTTTTTTCGCGTATTAAAGTAATACACTCATATTTCGAATACCACGCGTACGAATTCGCGGATACAGCTAGTAATTAATAAAATATCGAATGAACTCACCAATAAGATGAAGGTATTCAAAAATAGCTCTCTCAGCAGCTACTTAATGGGATTAACAAATGAGCGTAGCAGCGAATATTCCCTTTGTAAGTGCACAAAAAACTTTACACCACCCTAATGTACAAATCCCACCAATAAAAAAAATTCGACAATCCGTGGGCAAAATGCAATGGAGAAAAAGCTTATACTTTCTCAGAATACCTTGAAAGTATCTTCAAGCCACATGACATATGAAGTGCAGCTGATATGGTACCTTCTAATTATAACGATATCATAATCTTTCCAGTAAGAGAAAGTGAATTAGATGCTGAAATAAAAAAACTGAAATCAAAAAAGTCGCGTGGCTACGATCTCATCACCAGCGAATTTTTAAAACAGCTCCCACAAAATGTCATGACAAGGGTAACAGCAAGCTGAGCTGATCTTGTTTTGCTAGCCAGGGAATCCAGCGCATAATGTGACATCAGATCGGCCTACATCTCTTCTACCTATTACTTCTAAACTAATGGAGAAGCTACTTGCCAAACGTCTCAATCATATTATTGAGCAAAGAAAACTAATAGCTACGCATCAATTTGGCTTTCGCAAGAAACATTCCACTATCGACCAAGTTCACACAATAACTCGAGTTATCGAAAACGCCTTTGAAGAAGAAAAGCAATGCTCCGCGGTCTTTCTTGACGTTTCCAAAGCCTTTGACAAAGACTGTCACAGCGGCCTTCTCAATAAAATTAAAGCGTTATTGCCAACACAATACTATAACATATTGATCACAAGAAAATAAAAGCGGGCGTCCCCCAGAGTAGAGCGCTGGGACCCATCTTCTAACGCGATCTTGGTGTCGAGCCAGTTGCCGCCGCAATTAGGTAAATGCCTTATCTCATATGGTATCTCTCTTTGGCGGGGAGCGAGGCCCATCTTAAACCTCTGATGCTCTCTGGGTCACAGCACCCGGTTGTATAACGCAACTCCACGTCGAGTTATTACTCTACCCGCATTTGGGTATCAAACCACAGCCACCACGATACTCCCACAAGGGGGCCGTACCCGCTGGTCAGGACGGAATAAGTTCCGTGGGCTCCTGACCACCCGTGGTACCAGAAAATAGCCTCTGGTCAGACTGCGTATCCGATGTTTTTCCCATATCACTGGTAATTTTCGAATACCATGTCTAAAAAATGAGTCCTCTCTGGCCTCGATTCAATCAATGAGCCATATTTCGATTTCTTCAAAAGGCCCGAACCGGTGTCCCCCCAAATCGTTTTGCATCCATCGAAAAAGCCAGTAGTCGGAAGGAGCAAGATCATGAGAATACGGCGCGTGGGGTAAGACCTTTCATTAAATCATTGTAGTAAATTTCCAGGTAATTTTTGACCGTTACAGCTACGTAGCGCCGAGCGTTGCCATGTTGCAAAATCAACTTGTCATGCCTTTCGGCCGTTTTTCACGCAATGCACGGCTAAAACGCATTAGTTGTATCGATAACGTTCCGCATTAATGGTTTCATTTGGTTTTAGTAGTTCATAATATACAATACCACACCCGTCTGGTCCCACCATATGCCATTGAACCGTGAATGTTTTGCTTTGGCGATATAGACGATGATGGAAAGGATTCACCAGGCTTGGCATAGTATTTTTTCTTCTTGGGGTTATCGTAGTATATCGATTTTTCATCTCCAGACATGACCCGGTGCAAAAATCCCTTCCTTTGATGTCTTTCAAGAAGCAGTTCCGAAGCGAAAAATCGGCTTTCGACATCTCTCGGCTTCAACTCGTACGGCACCCAATATCCTTGCTTTTGAACAAATCCCAATTATTTTAACCGAACGAAAATTGCTTGCTGAGTCACTCCCAACGATTCTGCGAGTTCAGTTTGCGTTTGGCACAGATCTTAATCCAGTAAAACCTCCAATTCCTCATCTTCAAACTTTTTGGGTTGGTCAGGACGCTCTTTGTCTTCGACACAAAAATTACCACTTTTGAAGCGTCGAAACCACTATCTGCATGACTTATCGGTCGGAGCAGATTCACCATAAATTTCCTCAAGCATTCGATGGGCTTCAGCTGCACTTTTCTTCCCATTAAAAAAGAAAATCAAAACTTCCCGCAAATGCTTTTTATTTAACACAAATCCGGACATTTTCGAAGAGGCAAACAACAGTGTTGTTGTCAGAAACAGACGCTGATGCATACCAATTATTGTTGACAGATTTCAAACATTTCCAATGGAATAGGTAATCGCTTCAAAAATCGGCCACAACTTGCAGGTGGAGCCATCTTTTGAAAACGGACCAAACTAATTTTAACAATATTTATTTATTATTATTACAAAATACTGTCAAACCTAAAAATGAAATGTTTTTAACATAATTCGGGATATTAAAACACAAAAAAAAAAAACGTAATTTCTAGATGTACGACTATGGACACAGAATCTAAATTGGCTTAAAAGCACCGACGAACCAACATTACCACCAATAAGTTTATAAACAAAGCTTATACCAAGAATTATTCGGCGATTTCGCACTGATGGGAGATCTGTAAGAAGAAGCCTGCTAAAGTGTGAAGGCAAACGTACACTGGGGTCCCAATTTAAACCACGAAATGCAAAGAGAAGGAATTGCTTCTGTATAGACTCAATGCGTCTTGATGTTTTTTTTATATTGGGTGCTCCAGACACACGAACAGTATTCAAGTACAGGGCGGACTAGAGTGATGAAAAGAATTTTGGTAGTATATGGATCATTAAATTTTTAGACCATATTTTAATAAAGCCGAAAATATTCGTAGCTTTATTAATAGTTGAAAATTTTGATGGTTGAAACTCAACTGAGGGTCAAAAATCACTCCAAGGTAACTGAAAGTAGAAACACGTGCCAAAGAATTATTGTCTATCGTATAAGAAGCTAGGTGAGGTGTCTTACGATGAAACGTCTGAACATGCATTTAGCGCAGTTTAACACCAGAAGATTACGTAAACACCAAAATTGGAGTGAGGTTAGATCCACTTGTAATCTAATATGCGAAGTGATATTGTTAAACGATGATATCATCAGCATACATCAGAACATGAGAGTAATTTAAGGAAAGAAGAAGATCGTTTATAAGAAGATTGGGCCAAGATGGCTTCCTTGAGAAACACCAGAAGTGACAACAACTGGACTAGAAAAAGTGGAGTTAAATAACTATGTGTATTGTACAGCGAAAGGAAAAACATTCTTTATTCATAACTATGACATGTAATCCAAATTGGCCCGAAATTACCGAAATCTTAAATGGGGGTAAGGCTCTTTTTCGACGTGATATTATTGTTCGCGTTTTCAAAATTAAATGGAATGAACTGATCAACTTGATAGTTAAAAACCAGATATTCGGTAAAGTTGATGCTATTATTTACACAAATTTTGTAACTTTAGAATATGATGATAGAGTTCATAGTATTGAAATTATTGATAAAATTGTTTTTGCTGAAATTCCTGACCCTCATATTCTACAAAATTAGGTAACTTAGTAAAGTCATATGATTCATGGTCCCTGCAGTGTTTTTAATCCTAATTCAGTGAGCATGAGAGAAGGAAAATGTTCTAAAATTTTCCCTGAAGATTTCTCAGAACGTGCTCATGACAGTGTGAATGGTTATCCAATATATAGACGTCGTAATTATGGTGTTTCTGTTAATGTTCGTGGGCATAGTCTTGATAATAGATTTGTGGTCCCATACAATCCGTATGTTTTAGCTAAGTTCAATTGTCATATGAATGTTGAAGTTTGCACGACTGTTAAGAGTGTCAAATACATTAACAAGTATGTTTATAAAGAGTATGATTGTACGACTTAGAATTTGGTGTTGAGAATATTGGGCCAAATGAAATCGTAACAGATGAGATTCGAAATTTCTTAAAAGGTATATTTGTTGGATCCACTAAGGCTGCTTGGAGGATATTTGAATTCCCGATTATGAGTCTCATACAATTGTTAGGCTTGATTGCCACCTGCCTGGAAGGCAAAAAACTTTAGAGAATTTATTAGCATTCTTTGAATCGAAGACAAACATTGCTTCCGCAAATGAAATCCTGTATATTGAAATCCCAGAACAGTTCGTGGGGGATGGTAAAGCAAAAAAGTGAGCTGTTAGACAAGCAGCGAAAGTTACTTCTCGAATGTATGTAGTATCTCCTAAAGATATCCAGTTATTTCATTTACGGTTACGGTTACGGTTCGTGGTGCGAAGTCTTTTGAGGATTTACGATTCTATAATGGGGTTGTGTATCTAACTTTTGTAGAAGCATTCCACGCGCGGGGGATTGCATCGAATGACAATGAATGGCGTGAATGTTTAAATGAAGTAAAACAAAATAATTCTCTAAGACAATTACGAGAGTTATATGAGTTTATTTGCGGTTTGAATGTTCCAGCGAATGTGTTTTATGGAATGAATTCAAAGATGATATGAGTGAAGATTTTTTCATAATCGAACTTCTTCTAATAATATTCGAATTTTAATTCCCTGCATTCATTTGACTTATTCGGGAACTCTTTTACCGTTCAAATTTCAAAGAACTCAATTTCTAGTCATTTCAGTTTTTGCGATGACTATAAGTAAATCCCAACGTAAAACGTTTCAAAAAGTTCGAATTTTGTTGAGACAGCCTATGTTTAGTCACGGACAATTGTATTGTATACTGCCGCCAGTAGAGTTCGATCATTCAATGGATTGCGATTTTTTATTTCTGAGACATCAGGTCAGGCCCATTTATCAATCCACAATAAAAACTTTCTTGAATTTAAATCTTAAGTAAATTTTGGTCTTACAAAACTTGTCATTTACACGATCGTCCTCCTACCTTGAAAACGCTTTGCTGAAATCTTCGTCTCTGGTGTGTACCAGTGAATCCATGTTTCGTCGACGGTCACGAAACGATGCAAGAACTCCGCCAGATTGCGATTAAATAACGCCAAACACACCAAATACGAATCACCGAACCATGTTGCTCTTTTTCCATTTTTGTAGAACTGACCGACACGCTCGCTTCCAAAGGCTATAAAAAAAAAACTAATGAAGGGAATTGACAGAAACTTTGACAGTAGGTTACTAAAAGAATGTACTGTACGATGGTAACACTATTTTGTAATAGCAACGCCATCGGGCGGTGAGGCTAAGTACTTGTCGATTGACCCTCGTAAGTAGATTTCAAATTTACAAGACGACATTCCTCACTAATTACAGGAAAAACAATGTAGTTTGGGAAATGGATAACGTTTGTCAATATATGTTTAAGGGGGATAAGTGGATTGAAAGAATTTTGCGAATGTCCAAATCACCGCAGGCTTGATCATGAACTAGATACAATGACGAGGGGAATAAAGAAGACTTGCGCTTTGAATTCACAAAGTTATAAAATTGCTTAGAGTCACACGAAAATTGCAGCCTACAACGAGAGGGGTAGTTATTGTAAGAAAGACTACTTAATGAAAGAAAATTAGCCTGAGCCACACAAAAATACGCAAAAGCTATACAAGAGCCAATACACTTTTTTATACAGCCTCGAATTAATGTTCTTCAGGTTAGAAAGTCTTTTCGTATACCATGGTTTGCAGGATACTTTAGAATAAACGTAAGGGGACATGGATATTAAAAATATTAGTAATGTAACATTGTTGGATGGTAAGTATCCTCAAGTTGGGATCTTGAAACAGAAGTTCCAACGGAATCATTATTGAACACAAGATCAAGTAATGAATTCCAATGTTTTTTTTTTTTTTTTTGTTGTAAATTTTTTTATAAGAATAATTATATATTCATACACTGTCTCAAGCTGAGCACTCTTGTACATCATACTTTTATTCTTCCATTCCCGAAATTTTTTTTACATGTTATACATTGTTAATATTGCAAGTGAAAGTAACTCTAAGTAAGTCCTTTCTTTTTATTCAAATAACAATACAATTAATATTTCTAAAATATCCCCACTTGCTTTAAAATAGATTAAACCTTTTTGGCATCTAACAGCAGATTTAACAATGCGAAAGTCTAGTGTTGGGTATCGCTAAACATACTGTATAGGCAGGCCGTTCGGAATTGATCTTGGATAGTATTATCAGCAATGGGGTTGCCAGATCGCTTACAGTTATTCTGCTCTTCCGTGTCATCCTCGCCGGAATCGTCGTCATCGGGAGTGTCATCATCAGTTATTGGAGGTAGTTGACACCATGGTTTCATCTTGTCTGATGAATATACCGACGTATATTGACGTTTTGTTCGCTGGGCATTAGGAAAGTCTTTAAGAATATAACGATCTTTTGGAAGTACCTTCGAGGCAACAAATGGTCCTTTATATCGATGTTGCGGTGCAATATCTCCTTCTTTTATTTTAGGCGTTGCATCTTGGGAATCATATCGCATTTTTGCTTGTGCTAATTCAAGTAGCTCCTCGGTAGTCAACATATCGCTTTTGTCATTTTGAAACGTTGGAATTGATTTTGAAGTATGTCACGCGGTTCAAAACCATACAGAAGTTGATAAGGCGTGCATCCAGTCGTTTTGTTCGCCATCGTATTGATGCTCCAATGAATCTGGCGTAGATCGACATCCCATCATTTTTCAATGGTTTGTTGGTAACAACATTGATAGAAGTATTCGATTTGTTCGTTCAGCGTGACCATTTGCTCAAGGTGTTCGTACGGCATTTAATATATGTTTGATGCTATGACTTTTGCAAAATTTCTCAAAATCTTTTGCAGTGAAAGCTGTCCCTCGGTGAGTAATGATACGCTTCGGCATTCCTATGTAACTGGCAACGTCTAACAAAACGTTAATTAGATGCTTTGTCGCTGTGCTTTTAACGGCTCGTATTATGGTGAATTTAGTGAACGAATCGACTAATACCAATACGAGTTCATTACGTTGGGGACTTTTTGGAAACGGACCTAAGGGATCCAAATGAATCGTTGCAAACGGTATTAGCTCCATGCTATCCGTCCTTCTCGCTGTCCTCCTGGTCGCTTGTTAAATACGCAACCAACACACGACTTGATGCAGCTTTTGACGAAATTTCTCATTCTCGGGAACCAAAACAATTGCAAAATTTGAGCAATCGTTCTATCAGTGCTCATATGCCCTGCTTTGTCATGACATTCATCTAGAACATTATGTCGTAGTCATTTGGGTACAACCCATAGTAACTTATCTGCATATTTCCAGAATAAGCGTTGGTGTTGGAGGACATAACCACCGTTTTCGTTTGTTTTTTTCACGGATTCCATTTCTCTTACAATTCGTTGTATTTTCGGATCCTGGAGTTGCATACTGAATAACTAATCAGCTACCTCGATTAGGGTTTACAAAATTTTCAAATCAGATGTATCGATTTCATGAGGCTTTTCAATTGGGGCGCGACCCAACGCATCTACATGTTCCATTCGCGTTGAAAGTCTATGTACGACGTCGATATCAAACTCCTGAATTCGTAACCACCAGCGAGCGATTCTTGGTATTAACTCTCGTTTCTCCATTGTCGTTTTTAACGCATTACAATCGGTGATTACATTTATTTTTTCCCGTCGATTTAATATTTTAATCGTTCGAGAGATTCAACAACTGCCCATGCTTCCAATTCGTAGCTATGATACTTTTCTTCATCTTTACTTGTTGACCGGCTAAAGTATGCGGTCGGTTTAAGTTCTACATTTTCGTGTTGAAGTAAAACGCCAGCTAAGCCCATTGAACTAGCGTCAGTATGAAGTTCTTGCTCAACATCCACGCGATACGACGTAAGAATTGGTTTGGATATTAATTTCAATTTTATTTCGTTGAAACAGGTTTGTTGAGGCTGCTCCCATAGGAACGTGTGACCTTTACATAACAACCTTCGCATCGGTTCTGAGATAACGGCGTATCCAGCAATAAATTTTCGAAAATAACCACTCAAACCCAAAAATCTTCGTACCTCTGTCACGTTAGTTGGTCTCGGAAATTTAGAAATTGCTTGTGTCTTGATTTCACCCGGACTAATGCCTTCAGGGTGTAGTTGATGTCCTAAAAAATTAATGGTCTCTTTAAAGAATTTGCATTTCTCAGCGTTTATTGTTACACCATTCGTTCGTAGCACATATAGAATTCGTGCCCGCTTGTCGTATAGTTTCGCAAAAGAATTACTTCCGATTAGTATATCATCCATGTAATGGATCATATCATTTTTCTGAACGCTTTTGTTGATTTTTGCCATGAGTCGATTGAATTCAGCTGGGGCGTTTTGCGCAAATGGCATGCGTAGAAATTCATAGAGGCCATCTGGCATGATAAAGTTACGACTTTCGGGTGCAATCGGTATCTGATAGTACCCACTATTAAGGTCAAAAATTGAGAAAAACTTATATTTCTTTGCCCCTTGTAGTCGTTCTTCGATATTCGGTACTGGGAATACTTCTTTACTTTTAAGTTTATTTAACCGACGATATATCTATACATAAACGATCACCCCCATTTTTCTTTTTAATCGAAACTAACGGACTAGAAAATTTAGATTCGGACTTTGTAATAATACCATGCTCAAGCATTTTGTTTATCATTTCGTTAACGAGCTCTTAGCTGCGGGAATACGATATGGTGGTTGTGAGACTACTTTATTCCCTTCTATTTCTATTTTTGCTTCGATCAAATTTGTTTTACCTATCCCGTCCAAATCGGCTGGAAATGTGTCAGCGTAGTTATCTAATAATCGCGCCACCATTGTAACAAGTTTGGAGAAATCGTATTTTGACGTTGTCACCTTACGTACCATACGTTTGCTTCCTATCATTGTCTGACCGTTTTCAATTCTAAACGTTAAACTAGAATTTACGAGGACATCTTGCCCTAAAAGAAAATCATATTGTAAAATGTTGTCCTCCAAGATGAAAGTCTGAACAGTGATGACATTTCCATTTATATTTATATCAACTATTATTGCTTCTCGTACGCTTTGTGTTCCTCCGCAGATTCAGATTTGCATACAACATATTTGTCTATTTACCTGTAGTTCCCGCGCAACAGTTTCAAGGACGAGACTGCATTGACTGCCCGAATCTAAGAAAACATAATATGGTTTGGATTGCACCATAACGATCTTCCTGAAACCTTCGTCGTAGTTTACGGTTTGAAGTACATCCAAACTATATTTCTGACATTCTTCTGCTTTTCCTCTAGGATGAACTTTGTTGTATTTCGTACAGCGATGACGTTTTTGGGGTTTCAAGCAATTGCTGGAGGTATGTCCAACTTCACCGCACTTGTAACATTTAATTCGTGGTTTACCATTCGTTGGTTTCACTGCGTCATCGCGTTTTGTGGTTGCTTCTAACCTGAAGTCGTTGATCTTGCCTCGGTTAGCAAAATATTCTTGCAGTGTATCCCGCATTTCCCTCATTGATGAGAATTTTGTTGCTGCAATAGCTAATTGAAGTTCACGATATTTTAAGCCGGTGGGCGCATATTTGATGATTGCAGTTTCGCTCACGTTGTATCGATAACCTAGTGCCGAAATTCGCAAACAATATTCGTTGATGGTTTCCTTACGTCGTCGTATTGCATTAGCCATGGTATAATGTATGTGCGCTTCATCATAAGAACATCCAAATTCCGTCCGTAAAGCGTTTGCAACGCTCGCCTAAGTCGTATAAAGGGTTGGCGCCAGGTTGGCCTCATTCTGGCGACGCCTTTTAACTTGGTGTGCAAGGCAACTAATATTAATTTCTCATTCCAATTATAGGCTTCTATCACTTTGTCCATACGATCGATGAACTGTTCCGCCGTGAACGATTGTTCGTCCGTTGCGTCAAAATCAGGTAAAGTACTCGCGGTTTCCTTTACCGATCCATTGCATGCGGACGTATTAAATACGGTCGAAGCTCTCCACTTGGCTGAAGACGTTGCTGCCTTTGCCGTTGTTGTTAACATTGGTATAATTAATGTTCCCGCTGTTGCCACTGGTATCATTGGCGTTGATGCCGTAGCCGTTGCTCTTGTCGTTGTTGTTGTCGTTACTGCCGTTGCCGTTCTCGCTGTTGTTGTCGTTACTGCCGTTGTTGGTGTCGTTACTGCCGTTGCCGTTTTTTTTATTTGCCGCTTCAAGTGCCACCATTTGTGATTGTATTAGTTGCTTCACCAAGTCTCGCAAATCATGTATTTGTTTTTGTATTTGACGTTGGCAAGGCATCTCGATCTCATCGGCGTCTACATACTCCAACAACCCCTGAACCAATTTCGCTTTGCTACCCGATGTTTGCAGATCACACTCTCGAAGCATTAATTTTAACTAATCCGTTTTCAAATCGATTATCTTATTCATTATGTTCGTTTTTTTTTAATTAATTTATAAATTTGTTGGTTGCGTCGGTTCGTTTTACGTTACGTTTGAAAAAATTAACTCTGAGTAAGTCCTTTCCTTTTATTCAAATAAGAATACAATTAATATTTCTAAAATATCCTCACTTGCTTTAAAGTATTGTAGATTAATCCTTTTTGTCATCTAACAACAGATTTAACCATGTGAAAGTAACTCTAGTGTTGGGTATCGCTAAACATACTTTAAAGGCAGATCGATAGGAACTGATCTTGGGTAGTGTTATCAGCAATGGGGTTGCCAGATCGCTTACAGAAGTATCTATTGCAATGATTTACTGGAGAGTTCCTTTGAAACAAAGAGTGGTCAAAAAAGCGTACAAGAAAACATGATGTGTTGAAGGAAGTAGATATTTCAAGGTATCGGAAAAGGACCACGAAATCAGTGGGAGGTTAACATCACCTAGCACGAGAAGAGAATTACGGTCTGGAACAATTTTATTAGCTATTGATCGTAAAATTGGATAAGCAAATAAAAAATATCATTCTAGTTGAATACGAGCTGGGGTAACTAAAGGATCTGAATAATGTTAATGTTAGTTTTCTTGACTGTACCCCATAATTGCATGCAGTACGTCCATATAGGCTTAATTACACTATTGTATATTACCAATTTCTCATTGGTTGTCAACTTAGATCTACTGTTAAGAAGCGGGTATAGCTGCTTAAATTTTAATATGAGTTGATCTCTCTTTTTCTGGATATGATGTTTCCACGTCAGTTTACTATCAATATGCATGCCCAGGTACTTTGCCACATTGCTTAATGGAATGTCAGTACCTTTTATTTTTAATTGTCTTGGCTGATAAGCTGTCCGTGTTGTGTATATCACTTGCGTCGTTTTTAGTTTATTCACTTTTATTTTCCATTTATCAAACCAATTGCAAGCTTCGTCAAGAATATTATGCAGCTTAGTTGTTGCTACAACTAAATTTTTATGGGAGTACATTAGTACTGTATCGTCAGCGAAGGTAGCCACCATTGACGAGCTATCTCCTGGAGTTGGGATGTCTGATGTATATAAAGTATACAACATAGGACCAAGCACGCTTCCTTGAGGGACTCCCGCTCTTATCTGTCTTAGCGTAGAAGATTCATCCTTACATTTAACGTAGAAATAGCGAGAGTCAAGGTAGCTTTTAATGATTTTAAATAGTTCAGTTGGAAATACGGTCCTAATTTTACTAAGTAGGCCGTCGTGCCAGACTTTGTCGAAGGCCTTTTCTATGTCCAGAAAAACACCAACACAGAACTTTTTTTCATCAAGGTCCTTTAAAATTTTGTGAGTTACTCTGTGGACTTGCTGAATTGTGGAGTGACTTTGTCTAAACCCGAATTGGTGGTCAGGAATGATTCTGTTCACGTCTAGTATTGGTTGTATTCGGTCAAGTAGGAGACGTTCAAATACTTTAGAAAGTAAGGGCAATAGGCTGATTGGTCTGAACGAGGACGCCTTGGTTGGATCTGTGCCCAATTTAGGTATAGCTATTATTTCAGCAACCTTCCATAAAGATGGGTAGTGCTTAAGTCTTAATATCGAATTGAACAAATTCCTCCCTTCGCAGGGAGCTCTTTGAGTAACTTTCCAGTTATATGGCCATAACCTGGCGTTTTTCTCTGACTAGTGCGCTTTTCAATACAGTGCCTAACTTCATTGGTTGAAATAATTTTCGTTCAGTATTGTGGAGATGGAGTCCTGTTGTACAAATTGGTGTTACTATTAGATTGAATGGTAGTAAAAGCCCTTTCATAATAGTCTGCCAGTAGTGAAGCTTTGTCATAGTTGGTTCTAGCCCATGTCCCATCCGATATTAAAAGTGGCGGCTGGTGGAAGGTGCGATTCGTGAAATGCTTAGCAGCCTTTCATAATGAGTAGTTAGTGTCAGACGTCGGCGATAATGTTTTTGTAAATATAATTTACAAATTGTTCATTTTTAAAATTCTTTAGACTGTTTTTCAAATCTTTGATTCCTTTGTGAAGTTTAGTTTTGTCATTTGGATCTCTCGTCCTTTGCCAGATCTTACGCAGTTTGTTTTTGTTCGCGACTTGAATTATTATTGCGCGGGGGAAAATATAGTTGTCCTCTTTTGGATTAAGATCAGGCGTTGCTCTATCAGCTGCTTCGTTTATAATGTCATTCAAGTATATCACTGACTTTTCAATATCGTCAGGTTCTCTAAGAGGTACATTTATTGTGAGGCTATTGTCAATAAATTCTCTGTACGCCTCCCAGTCAGTTCTGAAATTGTACATTTTGCACGCGGGTTGATCTTTTTTTATTGCGCAACTATATTCAACTTGTATTGGTGAATGATCGGAAGAAAGTTCAAGTCGGGAGTCAATTTTGAAATGTGTTATATTCATCTTTTTTAATACACAGAAGTCTATTAAATCTGGTATTTTAGTCCGATCTGTTGGCCAATATGTGGGTTCACCTGTATTCAAGTGCATCCCCCTTTGGTGTTTGCTGTTGGTGTTGCTTTTGGAGTGAAGATGATTCACAAGTCTTTGTCGAAACACCAATACATCTACAGAATATTTCTGGGCAGGCGGAGTCATTGGTCCATATGTCTTCAAAAATAATGTTGACAAGAATGTTCCTATCAACGGTGAACGATACATAGACATGATTAGAAGTTTTTTCGTACCTCAATTAGCTGGTATGTAGTTCCAACAGGACGGAGCCATATGCCACGCAGCGTACGCTACAATTGATTTACTCAAAGAAACCGTTGATGAATGCATACTTTCAGGTAAAGGTCCTATTAACTGTCTACCAGTATCGTGTGACCCCATTAGATTATTTTCTTTGGAGTTATATAAAGTCACTTGCATATGCCTATGCAAATGCTGCGAAGTGTGTGAATATTAGACTTGCAGATTGCGCCTTGTATGCTCCATCCGTGGCGCCTACATGGCCGAAATCTTATTTAAACTTTACTGTCATAAAATTATCTATCCATTAAGGACAGTTTGATCGATATTAAAAATAATTTTCTTTGTTTTATTTGGATTTAAAGTTGTCTAACTTTAAGAAAACTCTTTAGTGGTAGATGTGGTTTTACGCTTACTGACCTATTCAGAAAATTTCTTCAAGCCTTAACAGAGCTATAAATAGCTTTTAATGGCATTTAGAAATATTTGGTGTTTTAAAAACAGCTCTTTTGATTTCGATTGCAATATTTTTCTACATCCTCGTCAAATGGTTACAAAAATGTTTCAAGAAAAATATTAAAGTTGTGTGTACTGTTTTCGCTCTGCAAAATGGAAGACATTATGTTCTGTGGTTTGCTCGCGGTATTATTAAAATAAAAAGAAAAGAAAGATAATTAGTAAAAAAAAATTATTGGATTATAGCGATCCATTTTCAAAACTGGATAATATTTTTGATAAAACCAATCGATTTTCAAAAATGCTGTGTTAGCAATTCATACAGCAAGAATACCATATGATAAACTTAGGCTTACCAGCTTTTTTTTGTTTTTGGATAATTTCAAGCAAGTCGGCTTGCATACATTTGTATCATCTTAAGGAAATTTAAATGGCTTAGAAAAACATGACATCTAAAAATATTAGAATCTTCTATTAAAGAGATCGTTGGGATGAAGTCTTTTCAAACGACGGCGGGTATTGCGGTGTGTAAGAAATCTTGCCAGATAATTGGGGTGGTTGAGCACCAACAAATTATCGTTTTCAGACATCGGCATGTCCGCCGTGAATAAAGAGTAAAGAACTGGGGCAAGAACACTGTCCTGTGATACACCAGCCTAAATGCGCTTTATGCCAGAGTCTACATCTCGAACTCTTACGAAGAAAGCTCTATCCGTCAAGTAGCTCTTGAGCAGGAGATATTGTTTACCTGGAAGAAGTCTTATCAATTTGTGCAGTAGGTTCTTTATCCATACCCTGTCGAAGGCTTGCATAACATCCAAGAACATAGCAAAGCAATAAATTTTTGATTCAAACGCAAATGTTGTGGACAACTCTATGCAATCATTCTGGTGTACCATGTTTAATGTGGGGCAGTAGATTGCTGCGATTGTTAATTCACCATACCACGCATGCGATTATCATCCGGGTGATTGGCTGCATATATTTGAAATCCTTGCAATTTAAAAGATATTCTGCAAAAAAATGTGAATCGGAAATGAGCATGATAGCAATAGCATTAGATACTATGAATACTTCAAGCTCATTTTTACGTTGGGAAACACAACGTTGTTGACATTGGAAAGCAGTCAGTAAACATTTGCACCATTTGACCAAAGCAATCGTCTATGCGGGAGTTCAGAAGTTTAATCTGCTCAACCAGCGGCTGCAGAGACATATTCTGGCATTGATGGTCATATTGAGAGTGCTGTTGCGGTTCTCGCAATTTTTGCTGTTGCGAGATATAGTGCTGATTTCCCAGTTGATGTTGATGTCGAGTGTGTAGGCACTTGCGTTCCTGTCATCTCCGCTGATATTAAGCTTGTTGCATCTACTTTAGAGATTGTTCCTGATTTATCTGCTGCTGCTGTGATGATTGTTGCTGTAATAAATGTGGTTGAGTTATACTCTGTCGTATTTGTTGACGTTGCAATCGTGTTTGAGCTGCTTGTTTACATGCATTTGAGTATGTGCAACCTGATACCAGTTGATTGTTGCTTGTTGGGGGAGACGAGCAGCAGCCGTGTTTGGCTCTCTTCCTGCAACCATCTCCTTGTAGACGGCGCATCCTTTATACTTAGCCGTAGCTCATCGTAGAAACCGCACTTTGCAGGATCTGTAGTACGAGCAGAAAATCGATGTGTGCTTACCACCACATTTCACGCATCGGAATTTTTTTTGTTTTATTGTGAGCAAATTCCTGGCAACGACGGCACTGAGGGATGGATGTCTTTACGGTTTTGAGGTGGCTCCATTTGGAATACTTGGCAACACAGCTTAGTGACATTCAATATATCTTTATTGTTGGAGCTTGGCGCAATATCCACAAAAAATTTATTGAGTGGTTGACCGTTAGCTCTCTTTATGGAACCCCATAAACGTTGCGAACCTTGTGACGCAGCTGAGCTCACTTCTTATATTATCAGTAGGTGTAGTGTGATGCAATCCCCTCATTACAATACGATCGATCTTCCTTTATTTGGTATGTGTGATGAGTCACTTTTGCTTATCTAGTTGTTCTGTTATTTTCGTTACGCTTTAGTTTTGGAAGGCAGAATTCTGACTTCACCCTTTATCATTGTCTTAGTACGAGTACGAGTTTGGCTCAGTGTTTGAATCCAGGATATTCATGAGTAACTTGATTTCTGTAATTCCAAGTACAAAAATTGGTTTTGGTGTTTTCGGTAGTAGTTGGGTGCTCGTGCTGTTATTATCGCCATTGATTTGGTTTGTTGGGTGAGTTGCTCCTTCATCGAAATGTCAGATTCAGAAGAAAATTTTAAGTTCGTATTCACTTAAATTAAGTTAATTTTTAGGTGCACTATTTACACGATTCTTTTTACGAACTAAAATTTATTAATATATCGTAATTACTAACAATAATCAGCTTACTTAATGCTATAACTTGTTAGGAGATCAACACTACAATGACAAACGCTTACAATTAAGTCCATGAATTAACAAGTAACAATGGCGATAATTCGATTCTAATTAGTATTATTAAACAATTTTTGTTTGAATAACTTGATTTTCTTAAACATATATTGTATATTCAGGGGTGACACAGAAAACACTAGTTTTTGGCTTCGGGAGGTTTGCAATCCTCTCGACAAAACTGTTGCTACCAAGGACCTTCGAGAGGTATTGATTTTCGGAGTGTTTTTTCAAATAACCAATTCAATTCAATTTTGGGCTTGTCTGAATAGGGTTGTCAGCATATTAAAACATCTTACCAAAGTTTGTTATTCTTTTTATTGTTAATATTTTTGATAGAAATAAGGGTACAAACGTGTCTGCCATTAAATATGAATTAAGAAGGAAATTATCGCAATTTTACTTATAAAATTGTAAAAGAAAATTTCAAAATTTTCTTGCTGCCAAATGTAACAATTTGCAAGACAATTCTACTATGCATTAATTCTGTGGTTCTCTGTGACTGCCGCCCATCAGCTGTTTTTTTTTTTTTGTTTACATTACAAATTTTTGCAGCAAAAGAGATTACTAAATAAAACCCATAAAATATAAAATGCCTGTGACTCGCTTAATGACCATAGATTTATTACGGAGAACTAATTTGAAAAATTCGACTTACATATTCAAATCCCCCCTTTTGTTTATTTTGCTTCTTCTTCTTTCCCAACTTGGCGTTCAAATTCGGCATTTGCTGTTGGCAACATGCCAACTTGACACAAATTTTTGATTCACTTTTACTTAACATGCATAGTAAATACGTGATTAATAAACATTTTAAACATAACACCGTTGTTATTAGTTTCATTACTTTGATATACAACGCAATTTATTGAATATTCAATAAAACAAATACTCCGCAAAATTCTACATTACATTTAAAATTAGTTTGCATCCCCTTGCTCGATTGGTTTTGTTGACTAAGGGAGGCTTTCGTAAAATGATCAATTAATAGTTTAGACAAATGAAATGTTTTTAAACAAATAATAATGTAGATTACTTCGAAGAAGTATACTCGATCCATTCGTAGCAATAGTTTTATTTTAAAAAATTTTCTTAAGGGAGAAAATAACCAATTATCCAAACCAAACACAGGAGGATTTGAAAACTACCGAAAGAGTTTTCTGTGGCACTTAAAATCGGAAAACTGGTGGAATTGAAGAGGAAGTAATTTCTGTGGCACTCTCGATTGGCTGGATTTTACTAATTTCCGTTTTGTATCATTATACGCATTTCATAAGTACTACTAAGGCACCATTCCACAACATAATTACGAGCGCGAATTTTAATTAATCGCGGATCTACGTTTGGCGCCAATTAAACAATTAAAATTTTATTTGATAAAAACAAAGTATTTATTTTGATTCATTTAATACAGCGCGATCGATTCGCTTTACTCTATTTCAATTGAATATTAGTTTATTATAACAGAGTGATGCACTTTACTGTCGGTTTTCTTTAAGACTAACTTACATTAGATTTGCCGGCATACGTGACTGAAAGTGCAGTCACTGGAAAGGGTCTCTTTGGACCTTGAATATTTTATCATCCAAATAGTGTTGTTAGCGGATATGGCGCCAGCAAATTATTGTGGGAATGATTGTGAGTATGAGTTTTGGTAGTGTGGGAATCATTATGAATTTTAATAAACAACCAAAAAGAGCTGGTTACAACAAAAAATAATCACTGTATGCACCAGATTAAAAATTTAATTTTTTTTAAACCATTCTAAATGTACTATACATCAACAAGAACTGTTTTTATTCATTCTATAGTTTTATAGTAGTTTACTATCATCAAACCGTCACTAGAGCTGCATTTTATTTTATAATCTGATTTATCTACATATTTTTTAGGAGGGTCGATTATAATGGCAAACAGTGTACTACACACAAAACCCTTTTTTAAAACATGGCACATTCAAAACAATCGACGACCTTATCAACACTGTCAACTACGAAAAGCTGGATTGTTTACATCAAAAAAAGAGAAGATTGGTCAGACTGGCAAATGTTTATTACTTAAAACATGTTTTCATGGACATTTCGGTTGCTTTTTGAAAAAAGTTTTTAACGGTATAGTTAAAAGACATCAATTTGTACATTATGGCTTCATCGTCATTTGGTATCAACTATGGATTTTTATGACACTTAGCAATTTTTCACAAGCGGAAGGAAATGTTGGTAAGGATATCTTTTTTTCAAACCTAAGGTAAATCTATTGAATACCTTCTTTCAGGCTGCCATTTTGTAAAGAGTTTATGTCTTGAAAACAGTGAGATTTGCTTCGATGGTAAGTAAAATTCAATTCGATTCACAATTGATTAAATATAAAAAGATAAATTTCGTTTTATCCAAAATCCAAACAAATTGTGTTATTTATGTCAAAAATCAATGCTACCGTTGCGAAACATACAGCAAGTCAATATTATTCCATATGTTTTATTCAACGTTCTCTACTAATTTACAGTCATTTGGAATTTATAAGTTTTTTATACATTTATTTGAATTAATATTAGGCGGTTAAAAAATTTTAAATTATAAATATTTGTATCGAAATGATATGGCTTCGATATTTATCGATTCGTTTTTAAGGATGCGCACGCGTCGACAGATTTTCACAGGAAAACGGAAGTGAGATCTTTTTATTGGGCATGCTAATCTCTCCAATTTTAATCTCTAATCTGGTAAAGGACTTGTTGCTCAGGAGCTGCCACGCAACCAGCAAGGGTTGCAACAGTCATACTGATGCTGTTGCTCTTGGTAGAGGGCGAGGATAAAATCTTTAACTCTCGGGGAAGATTTTAACGTAACTTATCCATTAAACTATTCTTTACCGATAACTAACTTTCTTCGTGAAAATTTTGATCTGTACACAAATAACAATACCAATGAATCAACAACTGAATCCGGAATTAAATTAGATGCAATTTTTCCACGTATTTCAAAAATATCTAACACTACGAAAAAACTCCAAGGTGTCTACACCTGCCATGTGATTTTCTTTGTATACACATGTTATTAGATAAATATATTTTTGGGTTGATGACTACTATTACTAAAATAATTATTTAGTTTAACACGGAGCTATCAGATACTTAAAGGAGCATCACTAACCGACGTATATACACATGGTGACATAGAACATGAACCATTCACTGCGTGAAGAGTATTTCATCTTCGGAATAGTTTTGTTAATTCTTTGTACATCAATATTAAATCAATTTTCTTTTAAAGTGTTTGCATGTCAATTGCATTTCATTCTTCTCTCTGCCCTCCTTTGCACATCCCAAGGGCATACGATGCATTCTCAAGCAATACGCCTACAATACCTTCTCAAGCAATACGCTTGTGTGTTTGCTACTGGTTTTTTTTTTTTTTTTTTTAGTATACGTACGAACGTTGCCTTATATTGAATGAAAGAGAGAGAGAAAGATGACGAACAATTATTTGTATTGTGTTTGCCCTTGCTTGGGAATCAACGAACTTTTTTGTATATTTTTTTAATGCTACATATTTATTAAAAATAACCGATACACTTTTTTCAAATTTTTTTTAACAATATTCATACAACTCGTAAGTAGTTACCAAACAAAAAAAAACAAAATATACAAAATTTGCTTGACAAACAGATGAGTGAGTTAAAAGGGGTTGTCACTTTTGTCTTTGCCTATTTATATAAATTAAAAGGAATAAATTTTAGTTTTTAATATTTATTTCTTACGGCACTATGTGCCTGTATTATTAAATTAAAATAAATTTTAGTTTTTTGATATTTATTTATTACGGCACTATGTGCCTTGCTTGAGTTATTTTGGAACTAAAACTTAAGTCTAGCTTTATCTTAAACGAAACCTCTCTAATGCTTGGCGTACGTGACGAAATGTGCATCGTCAGCGGAAAGGATTCTAATAAAGAGAACCTTTGAGTAATAAAGAGAACTTTTGAGTCATGAAAGAGAATCTTTGAATTAAAGAAGAGTAAAAGAGTGTCTTTGAATTGGAGTACGTGACAGAATATGCACTGTCAGCGGAAAGGGTTGCTGTGGCTTATGCTGGGAAAGTGACTTATTGCATCAGTCAAATAGTGTGGGAAGCGGACATTGCGTCAGCGAAAATATTGTGGGAATAATGATCACGATAATGATCATATCATTATGGGGATAATGATCATGATAATTATTATCATGATAAAAGAGTTTCGCGTCAGCGAAATAGTGTGGGATGGGAAATATTTGTAAAATACAATATTTCGATTCTTAACTTGTATAGATAGATCTAAAACATTTATTTAAATAAAACTAAAAGAAAATTTAACTGTCTCTTCGAAATTTGTAAACAACGCCTGAACTTATGACTGTTTTGACTATTACATTTTATTCTCTTCAGTTCTTGTTGACATAAGTGCACCATGACAAAATTCCTCCACACGCTGCACTACAACCATATTTTCAGAATATGCAAATTACTTGGCGCACCGAGTTTTGAGTCACGAGATGTATTAGAAACAAAGACGAAAATCTTCGAAAAATTCTGAAAGAGCGGCATATTGTATTAAAAAAATGTTAAAATTTTGGCAAATTTTATTCATCAAACTTACTAAACTCTTCTTAATAATACGTCCCCAACTCAGTACACAGCCTCAAACACCTTGACCCACATTATCTATTGAGTGCCGTCTATCTAGTTTAAGAGCCTCAACCGTGCTACGGATGATTTTAGTCTCAATACTAGGAGCCGACAGAGCCTTAATCGATACTTTCCAAGGCTTTGGTAATCATCTTTGTCGCTTGCCAGACCGCATAGATCTCCGCCTGAAACACACTACTCCAATCAGTTAGACGAAAGGAAAATTGGGCTATCAGCTCCTCTGAAAAGATGCCCGCGCCCATTCCTTCTTCCGTTAAGGAGCCGTTTGTATAGATTGAAAGCCAGTCTTGTCTAATCGCCCTGCCTCCAATAATTTCTCTCCGGGAATTTGATACCAAAATTCCATTTTCCCATCAGCACGCAACCCCACTTCTTGCAGGATGGTACTATGGCCCGCTACGAAAAGCTTGAGAAGGTGCAGCTCCCGAAGTCTAACTGCACTTCTTGCAGCCACGAACTTGAGAGACATGCCTACTGGTACCAGATCTAGAATGACATCCAGCGCTGCTGGGGGTGTGGATCGAAGAGATTCGTTAATATCCATGCAAGCTGTTCTCTGCATCATGTGAAGATAGAGTAAGTGGAATCTGGTGTTTGCCACCTCCCACCAAATTAAAGCTCCATAGGTGAGGATAGGTCTAACAACCGCAAATGAATGAATTGCTATCAATCAGAATATCGCCAGCGTAAGCCGGTTGAATGCGCCGGGGTGTTCATCAACCCGATTAGTATTCTTTTGAACTCCTAAAATCCATCCGGTATAATAAAAGCGGTGTAGTTACGGCATTCCGAAGATACTGCGATTTGATGGTATCCGCTATTCAAGTCAAGAGATGAGAATTATGTGAAACGTTTCGCCTGTTGAAGACGATATCGGAAAATTCTCCTTTTTGGTCAGCTTGTTAATTCATTGATAGTTAATGCAAAGTCGATCGCATCAGATGTTGATTCGATTATGATATCCCATTGTAGTAGTTCGGATACCATGTTGTTTACAATTTCGCGTTTAGGCTCAGGAATACGATAGGGTGCTTTTTGTACAACTTCGTTGCTATCTATGTTAACTTTTGTTTCAACAATGTCTGTCCTTGCGATGCTTTGCAATCCGGTAGCGAATACAAAACTGGAACTCGCTGGAAAACTTGCTCCAATTGATGAAGAATTCTTCGATTGTTTCTCACATCTGTTTTATTGTCGTGAATTTCGTCGCAACAATACTTTGTTGGAGTTCGCGGTGATTAAGACCTGTTTGTGTATCGCGGATGACAGCAGCTTCCGAAATGTTATACCGATTTCCTAGCGATGACATGTTTGATCAGCTCAAATTAGAAAACGGAGTGTTAATGGTGACGCTTAGCGGTGGAGAGCAGATAGCACTAATTCACTGGTCAATGACACCAGAAATAATTTCATATGAACATGATGCCCCAGTTCGAGGTCATCTCGGTTGCGATTCAACAAAACAAGGTAACGCTACTTCTGGATTGGTCGACGTGGAGATATTATGCTATGATGTGCTCCATGTGCGAGGTGCAGTGCTCGGAAGGGGCCTACAAAACGGAAAATTTGCCGATTGACTCCTAGCAGCGTGGGGGCACCATTCAAATGCATTGCAGTGGAAATATTGGGCCCACTACCAAGGACTGTACTCGGAAATCGGTATGTCGTGCTCATAAGGGACTATTTTTTCAAATGGCCGTAATGTGTAGCGGATCCGACGACGAAGGTGGTTACTGACGCGTTGAACCAGCAGGTTTTTTGCCAATTTGGAGTACCATTCGTATCGCATTGAGATCAGGGGCGTATCTTTGAATCCGAAGTATTTCAAACTTGCCTTCGTAAACTAGACGTGGAATAGACAAGAACGACACGACTATATCCACAGTCTGATAGGATGTTGAACGCTTCAACAGAACCTTGTTAAAATATTGTATCTTGCTAAATTTGTGGTTAAGAATCAAGGTAACCAATTGTTATTCTTGGGCTCAGCTGTTTATGGGTCTACAGGTTACAATCCAGTGAATTGATGTGTCGATAAATAAGACTGCCGTGCGAAATGTAGTATGGACCACCGCCCGGTAATGCAACAACTTATGAGTACGGTGTGGGCCTTCAAAAGCGTTTAAATGTGATATTTGGCGAGAGAGCATCTATGTAAAACGGCGTTCATCACCAAGCAGCGGTATGACTTGCGTGCACATATATATCAGTTTGTTTCCAGATAAGAAGCCTCATTTTAATCGCCTACAAAGTGAGTTGGTAGATGTCCGAAGCTAGAGTCTAAATGGATTTGGGCGGACCTGGTTGTACGTGAGCTGTCCAATGTGGTGTATGAGATACGTCTTCCGGAGTAACGCAGTACAAAGGCGGTTTATGTGAAACGTTTCGCCAAATATGTCAGCGGTAGAGCAGTTGATCTCATTCAAGAGCCACGAATCTAAATGGAAGTTAGAAAATACCTGGATGGTGAAAATTAAATGGAGAAATCGATTGGTGGTGGTGGTTCCTGCATTTTTTTGTTCGCCTTGGTACGTTAGAAGTTCATTAAATTTTCCTTTTTTTTTTTTCTTTGTAGAATTTATCACTTGAAACTTCTATGTGCAAAAATTTAGAGACTACCTGGGCGGCTCATACCACCATAGATAATTGTTGCACTTGCACAAACCCTCTGTTGAGCACCCACGTTTGCCTAAATCTGCTGGATTGTCTTTCGTCGGGATATGCCTCCAGGTAACATTAGACACATTCTCTCGAATCTGACTATATGATTAGGCACATAAGATTACTACACCTGAGGTGGTTTTTCAAGTCATGCCAATATGATATTCGAGTCCCACCATAACCATAAATCAAAAGACTGCACAATCGCATTGACATATTTTGTTAGTCGGGATAGCAGAACTGCTGCACAAAACCCTAGTCGAATGCTGTTTGCACTGGTGCAACTTTACTTTTTGCTACGAGCAATTTTGTTGATATATTGCTATCAGGTAGATATTTGAATTAGATTTGTCGGAACGGGGTTGTATTGATGGTAAATAGGCTTTTATGGAAACTATGCATTGTAGTACGGACCACGTTTTTACAGTCTCGTCCCAAGTATTCCCTTCAAGCCAAAGCTTTTGTAAAAGAATCTTGGGATGCACTAGTATTCGTGTAAGCCAGCCAGCGTGGTCAAAAAAAGACGACGCATATGACATTAATTGCAGATTCGTAAGGGACGAATTAATTGGAGCCACATCAATTGGATTCTTGAAAGAATAAGAGATTTCAATTTATAACTAAAGTTTTTGCAGCACTTGTCTCGGGAAACTTTTTAAAATTGTAATTTGCAACTAGTTGCAGAAGTGATTTGTGAACCGCTATTATACTTTTTAACTTGATCCAGAAGAACTAAAATCATAAGTGCAATTACTAAATCATAAGCACCTGCTAAGATATCATAGACATATTGTATGTTTCTTTCATCAAAATAAGTGTCGCTAAGGGGTACTCATTTTCATTATAATATAATGTAATATACGAATTGCTAAATTTAAAGTATAATTGACATGAAACTGTTTTAAATTTAAAGTCATAAGTCGGGGTCTCAGGATTTGGTTGAAATACGATGCGTTGAAAATCACGATCATATTCAGACATCTGATCTGTTTGTAATTCGGGACAAGTCATTAAGCACAACACAAAGTTTTGTTGTTTTGCTTTTTGCACGAAGGACAGCATGATGTGGGAAATAAAAAGAAATCCATTTCCCGTCCGATATGATTTCCTTAGGCGACACTTCCATTATGTGATCCAACTCTACATACTCGTTTAAGACTTTATTGTTCTCTTGATTCAACTCTGGTTTCTTTTCTAACATTTTTATCATTCTGCTGTACCAACCCAAGGCTGTTCCACGAGAGCCACCTAAAGATATTTTCCTTGGTAATTCAGGTAGAAATGGTAAACACACAACATAATTTCCATCTTCTTGGCGGTACGTTATTTTTACGTACAACGACTCGCAATAGGAATCCATTTCCGAAATCGGTTTGGGGATATTAACGTCTTCTTTTCCCTAAAAAGTACTGAGAATTGAGGCGTCATTTGAGGGTTCAATTACAATCGTGTGAAAAATTTGAATAGAAGACGATAATGGCCCACTCGATATCCATCTGAAAATAGTTAATTGTGCCACAAGTGAACCTGCCACATTTTGCTTGACCTGAGGAAGTAATATGTGTGGTGTTATATCGGTACCCAAAATTAAATCAATTTCTTCTGGCTTATAGAACGAAGGATCCCCTTGGAGCCATTGTCCAGAGTATTCTTCTCTTCTTCTAAATTGTCATCATCGATATCTAAGCTGCCAAAATAATTGGAAGGTGGCTTGCCAAGCCAGTAGTGTGGTCTGTTTTTATTTTTTTTTTTGTTTATGTTTATTAGTTTTTGAAGATATGGTAGGTGACGCTCTGTTTGGTTTGGGCTTTTTGTTAATGTTTGGTGATTGTTCAGTCGGTATGGCTGGTGATTGCGTTTTTCTGAGTCTTTTATTTGAAGCTAACTGTTCCGATCCAGTTTTATTATTTGAGTTTTGTAGTTCTGTGTTAATTATTGGTGTAGACATAACTGTCGCAGCGTTGAGCAAAGAGGCGATCGAATCATTGTTGTTGTTGTGGATATGAGTTTTAGTATTTGTTGTTGTTGCGGTAACTGCATACGATGATGCGATCGGAGCAGTTGTTGAGAAAACTGTTGTTGTTGATGCTACTATTGAAGCTGTTGATGTACAAGCAGTGCTTTGTGTTGTAGTTGTTGTAGTTGCTGATGCAGTTGCAGCTGGGTAGAATACAGGGGCGTGTGTGGTGATGGGCATTGGGTGCTCCATGGTAAGGAGCACTTGGTGTTCACGCTGTCAGAGCAAAGAGCAGGAGAACAAGAACTTACCCTGCGCACAGGCGACTTGTTGGTTAAAAATGAGGATTCATTTTTATTTTTGGGACAGGAAGAGACAAACGAGAAATATGCATTTCTTGTCGTCTTTGTTGTTGAACTGTTTTTTTGATGAGCAAACTCATCTTAAGGATTTTGTTATAGGCTTCTATTGATTTCTTTGTATGTTTTAAATTTTACTTAACTAATGCGATGATTCGCATAGAAAAGGGAATCAAAAATTAAAACAACAAGAAATTCCAATCAATAGAAAAAAGTAAAAAAAAATTTTTCACACGCTGAGCTTAGGAACGGAAGAAAGAAACACGTCTTCACTGATCGAATGCCAGCAATTCGCACGTGATAAAATTTTTCAGTTAGGGTTAATGCTGGGTTATTTCCATAGACAGCCATGAACAAGTACCTAAAAGTGTTTCAGTCCTCGTAATTCCCTCTACGTCACATGGCCGAATTTTGAAGGTATTATTGCCATTAGCAAAGGGTTTTATTTACGTTGATGAACGTTCATACGTGTTGTAACATGGTGCAATGATAAAATGTTGACCAACTTTTTTTTCGCTAATAGCTTTTATCTGCACTGTAATATTTACCGTGAGCCCAACACTTTACATCCTTATCAATATCATCTGTGTTTGAGAGTATCACAGATTTTTAAGCATCCACAAGTTCGCCATGGAGTTCAATAAAACTTGGACGCTGTCTCCTGAAATAGTAAGAGTGTTATATTTAGCGCAATCATCACATTGTTTTTCAGAATCAGAAATTTAAAAGTAAGCAAAGCCATCATAAATGAAATATATCATCGTAAAAAAAGAAACAAAAAAAAAAGAAGTACAAAAACTTAAATGGAGGAATGGTATTATAATTTCAATAATAAATAGAGCTATATGGTAACGCTAAGTTGAAAAATTAATTTGATAAAAAATATGAATGATTGTTTATTAAGTGTTAACTAGACATCATAAAGAAATAATAACAACTTCATGTCACATAACAATAAACAAAAAAAAAAAAATAATGTGTGAGTATGCTTAACACTCGAGACCCCTTGATGTGAAATACGTTGACTATGTTACTAAATGAATTAATGAAAGTTTGATGAAAAATTTCAATACTAAGTTTCAATTTATGCAATATAGGCGATTATAGGTCGAAGATAGCTAAAATATGATCTATACATTATTGATTCTAAGTCCACAAACCTCGAGAAGACCGCATCATGTGTACTTTCATTTCATATCGCTCGCAAGTCAAATAGTTTTAATCACAATTTATTTCATATTGTAACGTATTGCGATGCATGGCAATACACATACTCACACATTCACCATTTATTTTACTTTGACTATTTCATTCTTCTCTCTTCTTCCCCTTGCAAATTTTCCAATTTATTATTATTTATTATTATCCTGACCTATGCAAGTCGATACAAATATTACGGATATTATTAAAATAACTAAAAGTAGGATTATTAGTATTGTTGTGCAGATCATTCCAGTATACTTATTCCGTTGGCCTGGAACCACTGTTTGGCAACTTTACTTGTATGCTTAGGGCCGTTATCATACTGAAACTCCCAAATCAGTGTCATTTCTTCACTAGCATATGGTAGCATTATCTCTTTCATTATATGCATTTACAGGCGCCGAAACATGGTATCTTTGATCCAAAATATTAGCCCCACGCCGTAATATGGAAAACAAGCCTACATCATAATGCGATCTCTGCCGTAATTTACAGTTTTTGTTGTGAATATTGGTTGTCACTCAGACTTTGGCGGCCACCTGACATGCTGACGAGACCCAGTTCCAATGTGATCATGGGCGAATTTAATTCTTGCGGCTAAAAGATTTTTTGTTAAAAGGGGCACTTTATTTGGGCTCCGAGCATTTGAATTGTTTTTACTTAAGCATCTCTGCATGGTTTCTACGCTTACTTTTATTCAGATTTATTTCATTTTTAGGGTTCCGGACCCAAAGAGTATCAAAAGGAACTCTATTACAGAGAGTCCGTCCGTCCTCGGATCATATCTCATAAGCCGCAATAGCTAGCTTTTCCAGAATATGTATTTCTATCCGGGCAACAGCAAAAATTACCAAAACTAAAATATTTTCAAAAACTTAAAGGGGAAAGAAACATTTTGCTTTGTATGGCAGCCATACGATCCAGTACTCCCACGATCTTTAAATTTGGACGGTTTGTGGCTTTACATCAGAAACTTATATTGTCGAAATTTCAGTTTGATCGAAGGAAGGGTACCTCCCATACAAACCCCCATTAAAATTCATGTTCTTATTAGAAAAAACTTTTTTGTTTTTTGTTCTATCGAACTGAAAGTTAAACATTATAGGTTTTTGATATAGGCGTTGCACATATGCCAAATCGGCCAACTAAGAGGGGTACCTCCCATACAAACCCACCATTAATATTCAGGTTCTCATTCGAAAAACTTTTTTGTTTTTTGGACTGTTGGACTCACTTTCACTTCCGAAGGCTATCAAAACAAAACTAATGAAGGGAACAGACAGAAACTTTGACAGTAGTCTACTAAAAGAATGTACTGCAGGATGGTAACACTCTTTTGTAATAGCAGCGTCGTCGGGCGGCGAGGCTAAGTACTTGTTTATTGACCCTCGTATGTTTTGAACATCCTTCTAAGTTTTTCCGTCGAAAATCTATTTTTTTTTTATGAATTCAGGACGTTCAGGTGTGCAATGCTTGCCTCGATTCATTGTAAGAAAAGAAATGTCTTCAATTTTCATCAATAAATATTGTAAATTACTATAAAATAATAATATTTACTTTTTGCAAAATTTTCTTGTCTAAAGGAGCAACAGACTGAATTTATTCTCAATATTTGTCCAAGCAATGCAATTATTTTAAACGTAAGTAAAAAGAAGTTTAAGAAATATTTATTTATTGATTTGATTTATGTATAGTAATCCTATGGTCTTGAAATTACATGGTTGTTGAATATGGGTCAGATACTTTTACTGATCAAATTTCAGTTCGGTAACACAAAAAACAAAAAAGTTCTTCTAATAAGAACATGAATATAAATGGATGATTTGTATTTGGAGGCGTCTAGTTAAAAGAAAAAAAATTTCACAAATTCAGCTCACTAGCTCGTAAACAGAGGGACTAGTTTGCATACATACAACGGACGTGACTTAATCAATTTGTCTCGTCGTCTGATCAAGAATATATATACTATATGGGATCTCTGAATTCTGCGTGAAGAATATAAAAGAGGTAAAGTATCCAAAGCGAATAACTATGAAAATAACATAAAATAAAAACAAGTAAAAAGTTTGACTTCGACTATGCCGAAGTTGAAATACTCTTCACGCATAATTGTGAAAAAGACAAGATAAAGACAAGCGACATACGCACGAGGTCGAAAAGTAACAGGACGTTTTATTGTGCTCTTAAGAAGATCACATTGGTAGAAAGGGAGAATTAGAATTAAAGAGTAACATAACAATACGCATGATCAAACATAGTGAGTGCAAAACCACAAAAAAACATAAAAAAAAAAACAAAAGGGCCAAGTGCGAGTCAGACTCGTACACGGAGGGTTCCGTACCAGATTGGGGTTTGTTTGGGAGTTACACCCCCAAGTGGTCCGATTTGACTGATTCCAACAAATGTACCGCGCCTATATCAGAAACTTATAGTGTCTAAATTTCATTTCGATAGAAGAAAACACAAAAAAGTTTTTCTAATAAGAACATGAATTCAAATGGGTGGTTTGTATGGGAGGTACCCTTAGTGGTCCGATTCGTCTGGTTCTGACAAATATCCTGCGCATTTATTGGAAACTGATAGCGTCCAAGTTTCAGTTCGTACTGTGTATGGTAATAAGAAAGGTTCGAATAAAATTTCAACTCTCTAGCTCAAAAACTGAGAGACTAGTTTGCATACATACAGACGGACAGACGGACAGACGGACATGGCTTAATCAATTCATCTAATCGAGCTGATCAAGAATATATATACTTTATGTGGTCTTTTTTGTCTCCTTCTACCTGTTACAAACTTCATGACAAACTTATAGTACTATTCACTTCCGTGAAGAGTATAAAAAGAACTTAATACAGGAAAGTAAAATAAAAGTTGGAAATAATCAAAAAACTATTTGAATGTAAATTTAAATCGAAACGTCTCTAACCCGATGGGAAATTTTTTAAGTTATGGCCCTACTCACAGATAACTGGTCAGAGACATTAATTGAACCGGTGAAGACATAGTCAGGGTAGGTGAACCAATAAGCGACGTCCAGATCATCTAGCCTGTAGTGTGTTCCGAATCCCGAAGGCAGCGAAGGGTGATGAAGTTAAGCGCTGTCGTGTAAATCTCAGGCGATAGGACATGACAGAATTTATTATACACAGTGCATAGCGCTCAGAAAGGATCATGTAAGGCATTCCTTCCAAATAGGCGGAAATGATGCTACCTGGAGCGATAAGTTGAAAATCATTAATAACGGTTTGCACAAGGAAGCTGCACACCGTATTAGACAGAGCTATCATTAGCCAACACTAAATCCAACAACTTGTGAAGGTGATTTACTACAAAATTCATTTGGAAAAGAGGAACATAAAACAGACTATCGAAGAATTCATGGTGATCCGACAGAACAAGATAGCTAGAAGGCCCGAAAAGGGCCAGGAAATATTGGGTAAATTGAAATCACCTAACACGACCAAAAAATGACGATTTCTGGTAAGTTTGGCAACGTACTCAATAGCTGCGAAATGATGCATGTAAATTTTCAAACACGAACCAGGAGGAATATAAAAGCACGTAACAAAAATGGTGATAAATGGAAATACTAATTTGACACTTAAAAATTTAATATCCTGAAGAAAACCTAGAGATAACCTGAAGACAACCTAGAGAGAAAAACTTATTTCCAAGGGGCCACTACCGACAAGATAGTAGTTACACTATCTATCTACTACCGATGAAGGTAGGGGTGTACTACCATTAATGGCAAAATTTCCACAGTTCTCCACCATGATGTTCAACGAGGGATAAGAAGCAGGCCTGGACCGCTTGGAAGTAGATGCTGTATCAGCTTTATCCTCCACGGTATTAAATGATGAAGGAAAAGTAGGTCTTGACCGCTTAGACGCAGATACTTGAGAGACAGGTGGAACAGCTAGAGCCATCTGTGATACGGGATGCACTGAAGTTAATATGGGATCAGCAGGGAGGGCAATTATGGCAGGAGTTGGAATTGAAGTGTTTGCACAATAATACCGGGAGCATGAGTAGTAAGCGGTAATGGCGTAGGGTTAATGAAATCGTGATAGATGAGATTCGAAATTTCTTAATTGATAGATTTGTTGGTTCCATTCAGGTTGCTTGGAGGATATTTGAATTCACAATATATTATCGGTTTCATACAATTGTTCGGGTTGATTGCCACCTTGGAAGACAAAATACTTTCCTTAGAGAAGGAAGTGTAGAACAGGCCGTAGCTAATCCTCCAAGAACCAAATTATAAGCATTCTTTGAATTGAATACAAACGTTGCTTTTGCAAATGAATTTCTGTATATTGAAATTCCAGAACAGTTCGTGGGGGATAGCAAAGCAGAGAAAGTAATTTCTCGAATGAATATTGCATCTCCCAAAGATGTCGGGTTATTTCATTACGGTTACTTGTAGAGTTACTAGTCTATAATGAGGTTGATGATCCTACTTTTGTGGAAGCATGCCACGCGCGGGGGATCGAATGACAACGAATGACGTGAATGTTGAAATGAAGTAAAACAAACTAATTCTCCAAAACAATTGCGAGAGTTATTTGGGTGAATGATCCAGCGAATATGTTAGTTTTATTCAATGAATTCAAAGATGATATGAGTTTAGATATTCTTCAGACTCATAATATTTCATATCAAGAACTTGGTCTTCAAATCCCTGTTTATTTCTGTGGAAATATTTTTGAAGATATATTTAATAGCGAGGCGTTAACAGGTGTAGCGCATAGTATTCGAATTTTAATCCTGTATTCATTTGACTTTTTCGGGAACTCTTTTAGTGTTCAAATTTCAAAGAACTCAATTTTCAGTCATTCCAGCTTTTGTGATGACTATAAATAAATCCCAAGGTCAAATGTTTCAAAAAGTTCTAATTTTGTTGACACAGTCTGTGTTTATTTACGGACAATTGTATGTTGCCGCCTGTAGATTATTCAATGGATTGCGATTTTATATTTCTGAGACATCAGATCACGTGATAGCAGAGAACATTGTTTTTTCTAGAATGCGGTCGATTGTGTCTGCCGCGGGTTCCTCTAGTATTAAAAAATTTGTGACTAAGAGCCAAACTAGACTATTAAAAACGTAGCTAACCAAGAACACGACTGTCTCGCTTGTCGTTGTTTTTTTAAATGCCAATGATTTCTTGCACTATATTATACAATCTATCATTCAACTCCTGTGCCTTTTAGATTTATATGCAGTCAATATCTCGTCACAACTCTACCAATCATTTTCTTCTATAAATATTTTCCTATCGGTATGTATGATTTCGAGTTGATCCTCCTTCTGTTTTATATTAGTTGACAATTTGTAAATCCTGTGGTGACTGATCCACCGTCGGTCAAATGGTGTTGTTCGCTTTTTCGGTTTTCCCGAGAAAGATTTGTGACCACACTGATGGGATTTTATGAATATTTTATTAAGAAAAATTATGCCTAACTTATTATGTAAGTTAAGATCCCCTTCAATTAAACATCCCAACTCATAATCATTCCATAATATTTTGCTCACGCAATGTCCGTTTCCCACGCTATCAAACCCTTCGATAAAATAAATTCACATTTGTCATCGACTACAAGAGCACACCGCTACACGCGCAACCCTTTCCGCTGACAGTCCACATTCTGTCACAAACTCCAATTCAAAGAATCACTCCTCCAACTCAAAGGCTATCTCTTCACTAGAACTCTTTTCGTAGTGCACTTTCTCTCCCGTAGATCAGCATGAATGCTGAGTCCTCTATTACGTTCAACAACGTATAGAACACATGCTCATCTTGAATGATTCGAAAATCCATCTTTGCTTTCAAATGATGTAATATAAATGTATTATTCCATTTTCCTGAAGGTTTTCTGTAATAAAAAAACTTTGGGCGGTTAATTCCAGCCCGAACAATATCATAATAATGTTCATCTGAAGCAATATTATTGTGAGTATAAAAATGATGAAAGTCTGTGTAGTCAAATTTTCAAAGTATGTTCTAATCAATTTATAATATTTTCTATACTCTTTTAAATTTTGTTCAAAAAAAAATTAGAATCAATATTTTTTATAGGTAACAATGACATTGTGTATCGTGTAATTTTTTGTATTAAGATGTTTTATAGAAGGCGAAAGTGTGAAATTTAATATTTCCATATGCATCTGCATCAAATACGGAAACTAACTCATCGATCATTTAAAAAACGTCTATCATTACTTAATAACTTTTTGGTGCATTATCCAACCATAAAAGAATATGATCATGAGGGTTCCGACGATGTTGAAATTCTATTCTCTTAAAGTAATGAATCACTCTATATTTTCCAAATGGACTTTTTACCCGATATTGCATACTTTTCAACAAACAAGTTAGTTTATTGAAGTAAATTGCACAAGTAAACTATAATACCGTCGGTAAGGAACCTTCCTTCGATGATAGGACTGAAACAAGTTCAGTACAATTTTTTGAAATGAAACTTCTTCAGCGGCGATAGGCTAAAATTTATACTAAAAATTTGAGTAAACAAATACAAGTCGTCACGTTTTTTACCCCCTATATCTTATGAACAGCACTAGGTAGAGACTTCAAATTTTCACAGAATGTGTATTTCTATTGCCACATCTCCAACATCTCCAATAAATTATTGGCAAATCCATAGGAAAAGTCTCAATAAAAAGAAATTCAATTATACAACAAAAACATGCAGGTTGTGTGTTAAAAAAATGATTATAACCAGCTTGTGTTACACACACAAATGAATCGAATGTACGAAGAAAAGAGAACGAGAAACACACAGAAGCTCTTTGATGATCAAATTTATGTGCAAAAGGGAACAGACGGCAAACGTAAATACAACAACAATAATTAGACACGCCAAAAAACCAAAAGCAATAAACAGACGGACAGACTGACGGACTTTGAGATGATCTCTTTCTGTCTGTTTTTAAAAAGTTTCACTTCTATCACGTGTAGGATGGCGCACGCGCAATTTTTTTTTTTAAATTAATCTCTATATCTTTCAGCACGTTCAGCATTTTAGTTTTTTCTAAAAAGTAATACTTATAATTTTGTAATGTGTTGCTATTAAGGCTGCTCGGACGAAATGGAAAAATACATATCATACCAGGCAAGATTAATTGAATTATTGTTGATGTTGAACGTTTGTTTTTGGTATATCTGAAGTTGATTTTTGATTTTTTCTCTCTCTTTGACGTTGAGCATACGATTTCACCATTATCTCTCTGTAATGCTTGTAAATACCCAGTAGTATGCTCGGTGGCAATTGTCCCCTTTTCGCTAGTTATTCTCTAGTCCCTTATCTTATCCTCTAGGGACTACCCACGAGGAAGACAGAAGCGAGAGAGAAGCGACCCATTAAGAGAGAACAATTGAGAGGCAACAATTTCTTTACTCTCTTTGAACTGTTGTCGAGAGCGAAAATTCTGAACGATAGAATGTGATAACGAAACGTTATGAAATTTTGTGAAGTGCAGTGAATAAGCGTATTGTTCAATCAATGCATTTGCGTAGATTTATGTCAATTTTGAGTGGTGCTTAGTGCTGTGAAAATAAAGTGAAACAATTTTTGTGAAATGCGCGTCTCATTATTTATGCTGGCGTCATAAAGACAATAAAGTAAAGTGAGGTGAGTTAAGATTAGTTGTTGTTAATATTTATTGTTTATTCTTTTAGTTTATACTATTACTTTCTTAGAAAACATGGAAAATTTGATTTTGTATCAGTGTAAGTGAAGAAAAAATATTTTGTAAAGTGAATTTTTGATATTTTATTTTCTGCATAAATTCTAACTGCGCAGCAATATAAAAACTGCAAAACAACAACATCACAATACTTATTGGCATCGGAGCATCATTTATGTAAGTCGAATATGAAAATTATTAGTGTATTTTACATAATTTTAAAATTGCTTTTTTATATTTCATTAATTCCAACTGTCTCATTTCATTTCCTCAATTCCAATAGATGCCTTCGAACCTCGTGAAGACCTGCTTCGTAAAGTGCAAGAAGCGACTGCACAAGAAGCTGTCGCTCAAAAGGAAACAAGGAAAGGACAAGGAAATAGGAAAAATAGCGTTGGAAAAAACAAATTTTTTTTTTTTGATAATATTTAGATATTTATAAGTTGTAAAAAAAATTAATAAAATGTAATTTGAATTTGAGGAGCTTCAAATTTCAGAGCTAGACCCAAAGGGACCGACGCTGTGCCGGCACAGCAGCGCTCCTGCGCTAGTCCCATATACTACAGGGATGTAATGTGTTTTTGTTGAAAAATAAAAACAAACGAATCATGCAGAAACATTCGTCCACACAAGTGTTGGACTGGCGAAGTATTACCTCACTTGTTAGTTCCGCCAGGGTTGAAAAGTGAACCGGATTTTAGTACGTTAGCACCATAGTGGGCTGTTGGACTCGAACGTTCGATCATTTTATTTGTTTTTGTTGTCATAGATATTCATCTTTCTTCGATGGTATGTATAATCAAAAGCTTTACGTTCGAAAGTGTTCCAATCAACTTAAGGACAAGGAAATAGGAAAAATAGCGTTGGAAAAAACAAATTTTTGTTTTTTGATAATATTTAGACTTAAGTTGTAAAAAAAATGAATAAAATGTAATTTGAATTCGAGGAGCTTCAAATTTCAGAGCTAGACCCAAAGGGACCGACGCTGTGCCGGCACAGCAGCGCTCCTGCGCTAGTCCCACATACTACAGGGATGTAGTGTGTTTTTGTTGAAAAAAAAAAAAAAAACAAATGAATCATACACAAACATTCGAATCATTCAAAAATTGATTCTTTAAGCAATCATTAACGAATAATTTGCTGTCGTTGATCAAATTTATATGGAAAAAATTCTGAGGTGACAAGTGAACTCGGTTAAAGAAGGTTATGTACCACTCAGAATTGACTGTCCTATATTGGACAGCCATTTGCTTTAAAATTTTTCGTCAGCGATCAACTTTTGTTAGATATACCTCGTCTTCAAATACCCATACTACATAGTTTTCAGTTTTGAGCTATTTTAAAATTATAAGGTATGCAAGCAAATTTTCTTATTGATAATAACGATTTTGTAATATGAGTTCACTTACAGTATCGATGGTTTCAGGCAAAACAACTGATTTTGGGAAACATCCAAGAAATTTGTCGTGAGGTAAAGGTCACTACTGAATCTGAAAATATAATATGTTTTTCAATGATGCTTTTTTGCCAAGAAATGATTGGAACAAACAAATAGCACTTGTATGTCAAAATGTTTAGGAACTTCAAACTTCAAATGCAAACTTCACAATGCAGTTGGTAGACTTCATTTTACAAAACTATAGTTGCCCGTTCCAGATATATAAAAAGCAACCCTCCTATCTCAATCTAAAATTATCTTTAAATAATCCCAGGTTCAGGTTTTAGAAAATATTCTAATTTTTACTGCATATTTATATATTTTAGACAATATTTTTGGAAAATGTATATCAACAATTGGTGTCAACGTAGACCAAATCTCGAATACGCCACTTAATGATTACCAATCTCGCCATTTAGCGACAATGTTGGAAGAGCTGCAAGACGCTGGATTGGAATGGGATCATCCGTTTGTTCAATGTAGTATACAAGCTGCTCTTTTTTCGTTGCAGTCGGAAGCACAACTGCCATGGAAACTATGTGGTGATCTCGAACATTTATCTAGAGAGAATCACCTAAATAAAGATGTTTCTTATGTTCACTTCTCACAAACAGAAAAAGATTTCCATGACAATGGAGAAAGTAATGGTTTTACAAGTTTTTACTATCGGCAACAGCTCCAGAATCTGCGACCTTTACTGCACGATCCATCGAAATTACTGCACTTTGGAAAATTCGACCGCAAAGCTTCTAAATTTGATTCGCATAAGGGATTGAATATTTTCTTGAAAGCCAAACCACAATTCATTAAAAAAGAGCAAGCTGCTTTAGGTTCGACCTTATTTGAAAAGGAACAACAAGCACAACTTAAGAAGTTATCGCCGATTACTGTGAATGAAGGACTTAATGTGTATATTCCTGTTAATTTTTTATCATTAAAACATTCAAAAGCGATTCAACAACGCGTGAATAAGCCACATGGATCAAATTATCAAGAGTTAGTTGCCGGAAGTAGCTTTGACAAAGAACCAAGCAGTGGCATTTTGTACAGTATGCATGTAAGTCCCGATGCTCATTTAAAAGATAGCTTTTTGCTCAAAAACGAACGCAGGAAAACAAGTGATGACTCCGAATTAAAACATAGTTCCGTGAGACCTATCTCAGAGGAAACAATGGTAACAAGTAGTTACCCAATGTTGAAACATCAGAACACAAATGAAGTAATCGCAGAAGGCGGCGTAATATATTTGCCTGAAAAAAAAGTACGATCCGGTGACTCTAGCATAGTACACGATTCATTTCTTGCAAATATGCTGGGATTTGCAAGGCACGAGCGACTAGACGTGAAGAAACCAGGACCACTCTTTGGAGCACTTAAAGACTCAACACCTCGTTTACGAAGTATAGATGTATTAGGAGCCAACAAAGAACATTTACCAAAGGATATAAAAATCAGCGGCGAATCGTATGTGGAAAAAAAACTCATAAACCTTCATTCAGACGAGGATCATGCTCCTCATTCAGTCGATCCTGAATTTGCACATGTATTTGTTAAAAACTCGTGAGTTTAAAAAGTTTTATAAGAAGTCATTGTATGTCACTACAAAATTTTTTTAGTATTTATAGTTGGAATGATGGGGTTCGAATTATGAATGAATTAGCTAATGTACTTCACATGCAAGGATATTTTACATATTTGACGTTCGTACACATATTTGAGAATTCTCTACCGACAAATAATAATATTAAATTCTCTATATAGCGTTCATCCATATGAAGTCTCATTCCGGGTGGATCCAAACAATGCCGAACAAAAAACTGCAAGTGACATTGCACGAATAATTAACGAAAACCGTGGCGTTAAAAATAATATTCTTCGACGCTTGGGTGTTACAATTTTGAGCGCCGGCATCGGTGATAAAATAAGAGCTGATAATGAAGTAACTACTTCAAAAATCCAGCTGGACAAACAAGACCCTGATGTGAGCCACATTATAGCTTACATGTTTTTGGGAGCAGTAATTGCAGCCTTTATTGTAATCTCCGTCATTTGTACATTAATGAAACATAATGAATATACGCGAGTAAAATTAGGTGGAATCAAATCTAGTCATGAGAACTGCGGCAGAGATTATCAGGATCTCTGCCGTGCACGCATGTCTGGTAAGGGTACTATAATGGAACCTGCTCACAGTAGCCGTATTGTATCTTTGGCTAAAGACAATGAAAAAGTACCGTCATCACGCTCTAGCACATCCTCTTGGAGCGAAGAACCAACATTGACAAATATGGACATTTCAACAGGACACATGGTTTTGGTAATTAAATATATAGATTTTCCTTATAAGCCCATTGCTTTATATTAGTTCATTGTTCATCTTGACAGTCTTATATGGAGGATCACCTACGTAATAAGAGCCGCTTACATAGAGAATGGGACGCTCTTTGTCGATATGAAGCTGAACCTAGCGCACGTGACGCAGCAATGCAACCACAGTGTACCAACCTGAATCGGCCAGCTGCTCCATTGCCATATGATCACTCCCGAGTAGTGCTAAATCATCTTGCGAATGCCGATGGTATAGACTTCATTAATGCCTCAATTATAGTAAGATCCACAAATTGTTCTAAATTATTCATACATATTATTTATAATAATTGTTATCCACGACACAGCAGAAACAGTCAATTTATTCTAATAGTGTTATAAGTTTATCATGGTAGAAGGAAACATCGAAGACTACATAAAGTACATATTCTTGATCAGCTCCACGAGACTAGTTGATTAAGCCATGTCAGTCTGACCGTCTGCATGTATGAAAACTAATCCCGCAGTTTTTATGCTAGAGAGGTGATATTTTGCACGAACTTTTCTTTTTAACAAACGGATTAAATTTGTCGGAACCAGCCGAACCGGATTACTAGAGGGGGTACTTCCCGTACAAACCCCTCACTAAAATTCAGGTTCATATTAGAACAACTTTTTTGTTATTTGAACTATCAAACTGAAATTTAGACATTCTAAGTGTCTAATGTCTCGGAATCAGCCAAATCGAACCACTGGGGGTACCTCCCATACAATCACCCCATTAAAATTCAGGATCTTGTTATAAAAAATTTTTTGCCTTTTGTACTATCAATTTGAAATTTGGACGCTACAAGTATCCAATGTATTAGCCGTACATTTCACGGAGTCTGCCAAATCGAATCACTAAGAGGCACCTCCCATACAATCTCCCATTCACATTAAAACGAACCGGTCATCAGCAACAAATACTGAAACTATAATATTTTCAAAAACTTAAAGGGGTCCCCATACAAGAAACATTTTGCTTTGTATGGCAGTTATACGATCCAGTACTCCCACGATCTTGAAATTTGAGAAACTTATATTGTCGAAATTTCAGATCAGACCCTAGCAAGGGAGGGTACCTCCCATATAAACCCCTATTAAAATTTAGGTTCTTATTAAAAAAAATTTTTTGCTTTTTCTTCTATCGGACTGTAATTTAGAAACTATAAGTGCCTGGTATAGGCACAGTACATCTGTTGGAATCAACCAAATCGGCCTCCAAATGTACCTCCCATACAAAACCCTATTAAAATTCAGATTCTTAATAGAAAAACTTTTTTATTTTTTGTTTTATCGGACTGAATTTTAGATACTATAAGTTCTGGATATAGGCGCTACACATCTGTTGGAATCAGCCCAATCGGCCGACTAGGAGGGGCTCCTCCCATACAAACCCACCATTAAAATTCTGGTTCTTATTCGAAAACCTTTTTTGTTTTTTTATACTATTGAATTGAAATTTAGATGCTATAAGTTTCTGATATAGGCGCGGTTGGAATCAGTCAAATCAAACCCCAATCTGGTACGAACCCTCCGCGCATTTTTCTGTCTTTGTATGAAAAATTAATTATAATTAATATCTTGATTAAGTATGTCGATTTTGATAAAATAAACGCTATACATTACAAAAAGCTTGCTACAATACACCCCATTCAAATCGGTTCAGTCGTTTCTTATTTTAGCGTGCACAAAAAGACGTCTACGATTTCATATATATAGAGATTACACTGTTTAAACGTTTTTGTATGGATTATACATATTCATAATATGAAATTGTTTTTAGCTGTTAATGTTTTTTTTTTTTCTTCACCAAAAAATGTCATATGTAGATTGAAGAATGCTGGTTTCTTTATCAATATGCTCATTTTTGTTGTTATTATTTATCTATTTTTTATTTCAAAATGGAAAATGCATTTAGAAGCTTTTTCCTTCATATTTATAATAATATAATCAAATTGGGATGCAACAGCGGAATGAAAGAAAATAAATAATAAACTTGTGTTGAGAAGTGCATGCCAATGAAGGTAGTCAAGGTCACAAAAATCGTTTTGTGTTTTAAAATAAATTGTTTCCTTTCCACAAAATTGTGTTTGTGGCAATTTTTTACTAGAGTTAACTGTTCCTGATATGGAGCGCAGAGAGTGGGAAGCTATGTCGCTCGTCGCACTATTGCTGACCATACCGTTCAGACATCCCGATAGAAAGTGACTTTTCGTCGCTAGCATCATCTTGAGAGCTATGTCTCCGCTTGCAAACGGAACAATTTTTTTATTCTGTTGCTGCTGCCCGTTGTGCATGTTCCGGAATAAGCTGAGCAGTTGCTTTTAGAATCGCTTTGAATTTAATGTTTTCTGCTGTCGAAGGAAAGTTCCTTAGCAAGCATTGGCACTTCTTGTTCACCCGCTGTTGTCTGTTCTCCATTTTCAAGATACTTTAACATCACTTTATAATAATATTAGCAATATATAAAACCCTAAATACCGCACTATACACAACACAACAAAATTACGTTTTCACCGCAACTGAAAAGAATCGGACGTTTATTTTAGTCCCTCTTTTGTTTCTGTAACTTAAGTAAATAGTTCCTTACTTCTAGAAAGTCTTTACAAAAATTATTAGGAAACTTTAGTTATTTACTAATTATTATTTTATTTTTTCATCATTTTCAGTAAAAGAAAAATTAAATGCTTGCGGTGCACTTCTTAATTCTTTTTTTGTTTTATTATTGATCTCTAGTACTTTCTATTTCTTATCTTATTGTATTTTTCTATATTTCATACAATTTCCAGACAGTTATATGCGCACATTATCAGATGATCAATCAATGAAATTAGTAAACATATGATAGTATTGTGCAGCTTTAAAACTTCCAAATTGGACCAAGAAACAATTCTCCCCTGGCGTTACATTTACATTTTCATGAGAGCGACACTTAACACTTAGTTTTAAATTTCCAGTTGAAATTAGACTCTTAAAGAAGGAAGGTAACAAGAAGCACATAGTGCTGTAGTAAAAACCTAATAATATTGTAAAAGCACATAGTGCTGAATTGTGCAATAAATAAGTTATAAATATATTAATTGGCAGGGACCATGAGTGATTGGAACAAATAAATCTATTTCGCGGCCTTTTTCAAAGTAGTAATAAATTCCCGAGTTGCTCCTGAGTGAATCGAGTAAGTCGATATCAAAAGGACGGACTGTACGGTCCCGCCTATCGCGAATTTACAAATTGAAAATTAATAAAAAAATAAGTATTAAAAAAGAAATCGAAACTTTTTAACACATAAAAGAGTATAATAATAAGTAAAAGTCTGACAAGATATAAAACTCTGAAACACCAAAGTGAACACACAAAAAAAAAAAAAAAAATGGCCAAGTGCAAGTCAACTTGTACACGGAGGATTCCGTACCAGATTGGGGTTTATATAGGGGGTACTCCCCTAGTGGGCCGATTTGATTGATTTCAACAAATGTACCGTGCCTATATCAGAAACTTATAGTGCCTAAATTTCAGTTAAAAAAAAAAGTTTTTCAAATAAGAACCTGAATTTTAATGGGGGTTTGTATGGGAGATACCCTTCCTAGTGGTCCGATCAATTTCGACAATATAAGTTTCTGATGTATAGCCACAAACCGTCCAAATTTCAAGATCGTGGGAGTACTGGATCGTATAGCTGCCATACAAAGCAAAATGTTTCTTGTTTCTTTCAGTTTCTGAAAATACACATTCTGTGAAAATTTCAACACTCTAGCTATTACGGTTCATGAGATATGACCCGTGGACGGACAATGAAGTCTCTGCAATAGGGTTCCCTTTGATATCTTTTGGGTGCGGAACCCTAAAAAACAGTCTAAGTAAATTGGAAAAAATACTATATTTAATAGGAAAAAAAATCTATACTATTATATATTTTTTGTTTTTTTTTTGTTCCCGATTGGATATGTACTATTGTTTTCCTACATCTTATATCTTAAATATAAAAGAAAACACTAAGTACATTTTTAACAATAAGAGGGGAAAAGGCAGTGGACAATATCGAATATTTTCGAATTGTCTCTTGAATAATGATCCTGGGTGTCTTAGGCCTCATTTTTTAGAGCTACTTGTGGCAGGCCAATACCGCAAGATGCCTCTCAGCGCCACCCGTAACCTAAGTTAGGTTAGATCGGCTGGTCTGCTTCGTTTTAAGCGTCTACGTCTAGACAATTCGTAAGATGGAAGGTCTGTTATTTCTAGATTGGTATGTCGCTCTAATGTTTTGTGGTACCTCCTGCTAGCATTAATGATTTCTTCCTGAATCATAGTTACGCCGAGGTCTTTGTGAATTTCATAGTTAGATATAAACCAGTCCGCATTAACTATTGATCAAAGTATTTTCGATTGTTGACGCTGAATAATGTTAATGTTAGTTTTCTTGGCTGTACCATATAGGCTAATTACACTATTGTATATTACCAATTTCTCATTGGTTGTCAACTAGCTGCTTAAATTTTATTATTAGTTGATCTCTCATTTTTTGAATATGATGTTTCCACGTCAGTTTACTGTCAATATGCATGCCCAGGTACTTTGCCACATTGCTTAATGGAATGTCAGTACCTTTTATTTTTAATTGTCTTGGCTGATAAGCTGTCCGTGTTGTGTATATCACTTGCGTCGTTTTTAGTTTATTCAATTTTATTTTCCATTTATCAAACCAATTGCAAGCTTCGTCAAGAATATTATGCAGCTTAGTTGTTGCTACAACTAAATTTTTATGGGAGTACATTAGTACTGTATCGTCAGCGAAGGTAGCCACCATTGACGAGCTATCTCTTGGAGTTGGGATGTCTGATGTATATAAAGTATACAACATAGGACCAAGCACGCTTCCTTGAGGGACTCCCGCTCTTATCTGTCTTATCGTAGAAGATTCATCCTTACATTTTACGTAGAAATAGCGAGAGTCAAGGTAGTTTTTAATGATTTTAAATAGTTCAGTTGGAAATACGGTCCTAATTTTACTAAGTAGGCCGTCGTGCCAGACTTTGTCGAAGGCCTTTTCTATGTCCAGAAAAACACCAACACAGAACTTTTTTTCATCAAGGTCCTTTAAAATTTTGTGAGTTACTCTGTGGACTTGCTGAATTGTGGAGTGACTTTGTCTAAACCCGAATTGGTGGTCAGGAATGATTCTGTTCACGTCTAGTATTGGTTGTATTCGGTCAAGTAGGAGACGTTCAAATACTTTAGAAAGTAAGGGCAACAGGCTGATTGGTCTGAACGAGGACGCCTTGGTTGGATCTGTGCCCAATTTAGGTATAGCTATTATTTCAGCAACCTTCCATAAAGATGGGTAGTGCTTAAGTCTTAATATCGCATTGAACAAATTCCTCCCTTCGCAGGGAGCTCTTTGAGTAACTTTCCAGTTATATGGCCATAACCTGGCGTTTTTCTCTGACTAGTGCGCTTTTAAATACAGTGCCTAACTTCATTGGTTGAAATAATTTTCGTTCAGTATTGTGGAGATGGAGTCCTGTTGTACAAATTGGTGTTACTATTAGATTGAATGGTAGTAAAAGCCCTTTCATAATAGTCTGCCAGTAGTGAAGCTTTGTCATAGTTGGTTCTAGCCCATGTCCCATCCGATATTAAAAGTGGCGGCTGGTGGAAGGTGCGATTCGTGAAGTGCTTAGCAGCCTTTCATAATGAGTAGTTAGTGTCAGACGTCGGCGATAATGTTTTTGTATAATTTACAAATTGTTCATTTTTGAAATTCTTTAGACTGTTTTTCAAATCTTTGATTCCTTTGTGAAGTTTAGTTTTGTCATTTGGATCTCTCGTCCTTTGCCAGATCTTACGCAGTTTGTTTTTGTTCGCGACTTGAATTATTATTGCGCGGGGGAAAATATAGTTGTCCTCTTTTGGATTAAGATCAGGCGTTGCTCTATTAGCTGCTTCGTTTATAATGTCATTCAAGTATGTCACTGACTTTTCAATATCGTCAGGTTCTTTAAGAGGTACATTTATTGTGAGGCTATTGTCAATAAATTCTCTGTACGCCTCCCAGTCAGTTCTGAAATTATACATTTTGCACGCGGGTTGATCTTTTTTTATTGCGCAACTATATTCAACTTGTATTGGTGAATGATCGGAAGAAAGTTCAAGTCGGGAATCAATTTTGAAATGTGTTATATTCATGTTTTTTAATACACAGAAGTCTATTAAATCCGGTATTTTAGTCCGATCTGTTGGCCAATATATGGGTTCACCTGTACTCAAGTGCATCCCCCCAATCGTATGAATTGCACTTAACAAGTTTTTCCCTTTGGTGTTTGTCAGCCTTGAACCCCAGTTTACATGTTTCGCGTTGTAATCACCTGCTTCGATGAACCTTGGGCCAAGCTCTTTAAAGTAGTCCTTAAATTGAGCTGTTGAGATTGAGTGTCTAGGTGGGCAATAAATAGCTGCTATTGTGAAAGGTCCATATTTGTCTTCTAATAGCAATTTCGTCGACTGATAGCCGTGTCACCATGTTCTGATCCATCCGGGTGGTTTGTTTTATATATTTTATATCCAGGAATGCTCAAGTAGTGATTACTTGTGTAATGGGTTTCAGAGATTAGAGCTACGTCAATCATATTGTCATTTAGAAATAGTTGGAGTTCAAGGATATGTTTGTGCAAGCCATTCGCATTCCAAGCAATAATTTTTAATTTATTGTCCATTTTGTTTGTCAAGTTTGGTTATCAGGATGGTGATTATATTCATCATGTTAGTCACCTTTTGAATCAATTGCTTCATCATGATTTTAAGTTCAGCTGAATCGACATTTGGCATAATGTTATTGTTATTTTGATGGGAGGAATTATTGTCTATGGTCGGATTCTCAGTTGAGATGACTTTAGATTTTTGGGTTGGTCGGTTGATTGGCTGGGGTTGGGAAGTCGCAGCTGTAATTTGCGCGTAGCTTATACCATTCTCCACTTTACTGGACGTTATGGGCATTTGCTGAACTTTTGTGAGATCCGTCAATATTTTGGGTCGAAGGACAGGAAACCGTTGGATTTTAAGGGTTTTGTATATTTCGCAACCCTTGTAGTTGGCTGTATGAGCTCCACCACAGAGAGCACATTTTATTTTATTAGTTGGCTCCATACAGCAGTCGATTGTTTTGTGCTTACCAGCACATTTGACGCATACTGGATCCCTGGTACAATAGTTTCGGGTGTGCCCGTATTTTTGGCAGTTGCTGCATTGCACTATCATTCTCTTGTTGTGGGGGGCTTCAAATTTAATTTTGGTATGTAGTAATGTCATAATATTATAAATATTTTTATTAGTTGAACTACTTTTAAGTTCAATTGAGAACAAAGGGAATGGTTTATTGGTTGTTCTTTGTAGGATATTATGTATATTTATAACTTCGTGGCCTAATATCTTCAGTTCGCGTTTTATGTCGTCGGTGTCTGTTGATTGATGAAGGTGTCTCAACATAACTTTAAAACCTCGTTCATCTTTGGGCTTGAAAGTGTAATATTTCGTATCTCTGGTTTTTAGTAATTCAATGATTTTTTTATAATGTAGGGGCTCTGCCGGTTGGATACGTACTTCATCATTGGGCAATGTTTTAAGTACGTAGTTATGATCTACAATTTCATACAGAGCATTATTAAGAATGGAGATTTCTTCTACCCCCTGCACATAAATAGGTGGTGGCTTATTAGCTTTTGGAGGTCGCTTGGAACCATTGTCCATAGTATTCTTCGCTTCTTCTAAATTGTCATCGTCGACATCTAAGAAGCCAAAATAATTGGAAGATGGCTTGCCAAGCCAGTGTGGTCTGCTTTTTTTTTGTTTAGTTTTATTAGAAGATATGGTAGGTGACGCTTTGGTTGTTTTGGGCTTTTTGTTAATGTTTGGTGATTGATCAGTCGGTATGGCTGGTGACTGCGTTTTTCTATTTCTTTTATTTTTTTGTTGTTGTTGTGGATATGAGTTTTGGTATTAGTTGTTGTTGCGGTAACTGCATACGATGACGCGATCGAAGCAGTTGTTGAGAAAACTGTTGTTGTTGATGCAACCAATGAAGCTGTTGATGTACAAGCAGTGCTTTGTGTTATAGTTGTTGTAGTTGCTGATACAGTTGCAGCTTGGTTAGAGTACAGGGGCGGTTGTGGGGAAGGGCATTGGGTGCTCCATGGTAAGGAGCACCTGGTGTTCACGCTGTCTGAGCAAAGAACTGGAGAACAAGAACTTGCCCTGCGCTCATCCCCCTCTGGGAAATTCTTCTGAGTTTTATATCTTTATGTATAGAACTCATATTCCTGGAGGGAACATTATTTTCATTTATAATTTGTGATCCAGGTTATCCTCTATAAATTGGATTTCTTGGTTACTACATGAATGAAAACATTATGGGGCACCAACCCATGGACTTTTTGGGGTTCGAATTTGGTAGTACCTCGGGTACGAAGTCTGACCAGAGGCTATTTTCTGGTACCACGGGTGGTCAGGAGCCCACGGAACTTGTTTCCGTCCTGGCCAGCGGGTACGGCCCCCTTGTGGGAGTATCGTGGTGGTTGTGGTTTAATACCCAAATGCGGGTAGAGTAATAACTGGACGTGGAGTTGCGTTATACAACCGGGTGCTGTGACCCAGAGAGCAGCAGAGGTTTAAGATAGGCCTCGCTCCCCACCAAGGAGCGAGTCATATTTACCAAAATAAATATGACTTAAATTTGGGACCTGCGGATATATATCCAAGGGGACGTTGATTGACGTTTATCAATCCATGTGCTTGGCACCGTGTTCTTAAGTCTTCACAGACAGGCGAGCACGTAAAACACTGGTACTTGCCCTGCGCTCAGGCGACTTGGTGGTTAAAAATGAGGATTCATTTTTGTTTTTAGGACAGGAAGAGACAAACGAGAAATATGCATTTCTTGTGGTCTTTGTTGTTGAACTGTTTTTTTGATGAGCAAAGCTCATCTTAACGATTTTGTTATAGGTTCTTTTTGATTTCTTTGTATGTTTTAAATTTTACTTCACTAATGCAATGATTTGCATAGAAAAGGGAACTAAAAATTAAAACAACAAGAAATTCCAATCAATAGAAATAAGTATGAAAAAAAAAATTTTTCGATGGTGAGCTTAAAAGCGGAAGAAAGAAACACGTCTTCACTGTTCGAATGCCAGCAATGAAATCCAAACGCAATATATCTACTGAACCAATTTTGATAATTTTTGTTTTAAATAATATTTTTGTCCTAAAGCATCGAGTGGCACACTTACTTTTTTGATTTTTTAAATTAAAATATGTTTTATTTTAATTTTTGAATGGCAATTGAATGTTTTTAACTTTTAATATTTATATTATTTTAAGTGTGAAGTGCTTGAAAACCACTGCAGACTAAGCATAAAAAGTTTTGTATATTTTTTTGTTTGTTGTTATTGATGGATTTTTCCTCTCTGAGTACGCTTGCTTTGTTTGTGTTTCAATTTTGGCTTGTCGATAAGGTAAGAGGGAGGGGCGCTTTCGTTTGTTTTTTGTTAAGTGGGGGTGAGTGCAATAGTAAAATCAAAGTCATGACAACTCTAGATCAAAGCGACTGTGTAATACAGTGGCTCCGACCAGTTGTACGTAGGAGCTTATATATGATCCGGAAAATAAATTAATGCTATTTTTCAATATTAGGATTCACTGCAATATGTCAATTAAGCGTTTCGGTCCCTGCTAATAATAATAGTAAATTAAATGTGGTCCCTGCTCCAAAAACGGTTGCGACCCCTTCACTAACAAACAAATAACATGCAGGATAGCGATAGACACAAAATTTCTTCATAATGTCGAGATAACTCTAGATCAAATTATAAGAAAAAATGCCACCAATGACACGTCAAAACATCGTTCGGAGAACGCGGAATGCAAACCGGCTTTATAATCTTCGAAGCAATGTGTCGGATGAAGAACGTAGCCAACGTTTGGTGGTAGAGGGAGTGAGAATTTCTCGAGAGAGATCACTTACGGCTCCGGAACAATCTATTCTGTTAAGATTAGGCGAGAGGCGACAAAATAGACGAGTAAACATTGCAATTCCCTATGAACGCTTGGCGTTTAGGTATGATGCAACTGTCCATTACGCCGGCGATAATTCCGTACAGGTTGGAACAATGATCACAAGTTGTCAATATTGCAGTGATTTGAGGTTCCACCTTGAACCAACAGGATTATGTTGTCTAAACGGTAAGGTCAAGTTACCACAACTGACAAAGCCACCTGAACCTCTGAATTCATTACATTCGAGACAAGAACTTCTGTCAAATCATTTTTTGCAGAACATTCATCGTTACAACAGTGTGACTATGTAAGAGATAATATGCAACTTGCTTCATTACCATTCATTTGTTGTTAAAAAGATAGATAGATATGTAGATAGAAAATGATAGATAGAAGATATGTATACCACCCATGCGAAGCCGGAGCGGGCTGCTAGTATTTAATCAGATAGACTCTTCTCCAGAACTCATTACCACAAGTGGTATTCACTTTTTTCTGGCTATAGGTATATGGAGCTCTACAAAATTTTGATTCAATTGACAAGTTCAGATATTTAAGTTTTGTAAAAAATACACGAAAAAATAAGAGAGTACAACTATCTTGTCTTCCTCCAACATCTGCTTCTGCATATCAAATGATGCGGAATTGTGTGCATATTATGTAAATTGCGAAATCTTTAACTTTAGACATCCGATAACTCGAGAATGGTGATTCTTACGAAAAAAAGTTCCATAATTTTTTTTGTTGAGAATTGTATGACTACAATATTTCCCTCGACATTTTTTCGATAGCACTCACCGTTTACGAAAAAAATGTGAAAAATCGAAATCTTTGACCTTTGATTTTGAATAACTTTTGACTCGACCGAGATCCGAGATCGATGGTGACTTTTCACATTTTATTTATTAGGACTATGCATTAATTTTAAAGGTTTTTCACCAAAAATGGGGCTTTATTTCGATTTCAAAATGGATTGATACATCATTCAAAGTACTGTCCGTCGCTAGCCACAACCTTTTCCCATCTTTCTTTCAATTTCCGGATTCCGTTTCTCCAAAATTCCGGCTTCTGGGCGGCTATTAATGAATCGATCCATTTTTTGGTCTCTTCATATGAAGAGAAGCGGTGTCCAGCCAGCTTACGCTGCATCTCCCGGAACAAGTGGTAATCCGAAGGAGCAATGTCTGGGCTGTACGGCGGGTGGGGTAGCACTTCCCAGTTGAGCGTTCCAAGGTATGTTTTGACGACCTGTGCAACATGCGGCCGAGCGTTGTCATGCTGCAAAATAACCTTGTCGTGTCTTTCGACCGTTTCCGGCCGTTTTTCAAGCAATGCTCGGCTCAAACGCATCAATTGACGTCGGTAGACTTCCCCAGAGATGGTTTCGTTGGGTTGGAGCAGCTCATAGTACACCACACCCTTCTGATCCCACCAAGTACAGAGCATGAGCTTCGAACCATGAATATTCGGCTTGGACGTCGATGGCGCCGGTTGGCCGGGCTTGACATATGTTTTTTTACGCTTTGGGTTATCGTAATGGATCCACTTTTCGCCGCCAGTCACAATACGATGCAAAAAACCCTTCCGGCCAAGTCGTTCAAGCAGCAATTCGCACGTGAAAAATCGGCGTTCGACGTTCTTTAAGGCATATTCCAGTTTTCAGCTCTATGCGAATTATTGCAAAGTTAAATGCTATTTTGACCGGACTAATAGGATTGCTTGAAATTTGCAACCTACAACGAGTAAGATAATTTTGGAAGCAACGACTATTAAGGGTGTATTTTGACTGGCGTACTCCTGTCAGTACTATACTTTTGAGATACCGTATAAAATGCCAAAACAAGTTTATATGTTATTTTCTTTCATTCCGCATGTGAATTGGAGGTGGCTTTTTCGATGTTAAAGTCGAGAAAGTCACCTGGTATGGATGGATTGACCGGAGAGATGTGCAAAAGCATCTTTAAGGCCATTCCTGAGTACATTAATGTGTTATATGGGAAGTGTGTATCGGTTGGGTATTTTCCCAAGGCGTGGAAGTGTGCTAAGGTGATAGTGCTTCTGAAGTAACTTGAAAATTAGGAGTAATCCTCATTCTTTTCGGGGCATCAGTCAAGACAAGAGTCGGTACTTGGTAAAGTGCTGGAAAGAGTTCTGGTAGAAAGGCTTCAGGAGAGAGTGAATGAGCAAATGTTGATTTGCAATTTGGGTTTAGAAAGGGTAAATGCGTCGAGGATGCTTGGGGCTATGTGTCTAACTGTGTTCAGGCAAGTAGCTCCAAGTATGTGCTAGGTGTGTTTGTGGATAATATGGGTGCGTTCGACTATCTAAGTGGGGATTGTGTGCTGAGGAAATTGAGAGATTGTGGAAGTCGGGAAATGGCTCTTTGGAAGAGTTATTTCTCTGACAGGCGTGCTTGTGCGGTTGGGTTGAATGAGTGTGTCAGTGTGGATGTAGTTCGTGGTTGCCCACAGGGTTCTATCCGTGGTCCATTTATTTGGAACCTCATGATGGATTCCTTGTTAAGGCAGCTCGGACAAGAATATAAGTGATGTGCGTAGCCGGAAAATCTGCTGATCTTGATTGAGAAACAATCGCGTTTGGAAATTGAGCGCAAGGGCCAGGAGTCCATGCGCTTTGTTTCTGAATGAAGCAGTAGTGTTGGTGTCAGTGTGGTGGTGGATAAGACTGTGATAATATTGTTTAAGGGCAAATTGGCACCAAGTCGGAGTCCTATCGTCAGGCTTGATTCCGGCAGCCTTCGGTATGTAACTGAGGTTAAATACCTTGGTATAACCGTGGGTGAGAGAATGAATCTCATTCCTCATAATGCTCGTCTCAGAGACCGATTGTTTGGTGTGGTTGGTAAAGTGCGCCGTATTTTGCGGAGTGAATGGGGTCTCAGCAGGCGTGCTGTTCGTACCATTTATGGAGGTCTATTTGTTGCTTGTGCAGCATATGGATCTTCGGTGTGTACAAAACGGCATCGTCTGTTGTAGGCAGGAAGAAAGTGCTATCATGCCAAAGGGTTATGATATTGGGATGTTTGCCAGTATGTCGCACTGTCTCCCCTGAGGCTTTGCAGATTTTGCTTGGTGTGGTTCCTCTTGATCTTGAGGTCAGGCGAAGAGCCATAGACAGGATGAATGGTTATATGGGATGGATGTGGAGAGCTTAGGTTGTAGTGTGTGTAAGAGAATGTTGAATATGTGTGTCCTGTCTGACTGGCAAATCAGATGAGACAGTTCTGTGTGTGGGCGGGTAACATACAGGTTCATTCAGGATGTCACATTTGTTGGCAGTTGACCGGACTTTGGTTTTAACCTTTGGCTCGGATTTCTGTTGACTGGTCATGGTTCCCTTAATGCTTTTTTGCATTCAAGGGGCCTAAATGACAGTGCGGAATGCCCTTGTGGCTCGACGGAGGAGACATGGCAACATGCTCTCTGTGAAGGTTCTCTGTATGACGATTTAAGGGATTTGAATGAGTTTGGTATTTTAAGTGTTAATGGGGGTTTTGATTTTAGTGAGGTGCTCTCCAATAGGGATAGAGTTAGGAGATTAAATGGGTTTGCACGTACAGTATTTTTGAGACGTCGTACGATTTTAGCCTGAGACTGTCCGATATGTGTGTGTGTGAATGTTGTTGGTTAGTGTTCCCCCCGGGGTAACCAGTCCCTGAGCTTCATGGAGCTCTACTGGTAGTAACTTGGTTACGCTGCCTGACCAGAGGTATTTTCTGGTACCACGGGCGTCTGGCTTGTAGCGGTCTCAGCCTACTACCCTTTCGCCTAAAGTCCTTGTGGCAGTGGGGACATATGCTCGCCTGATTTTTATCATGTACCCATGAGTATAGCTTTATACTGTGCCATCTGTGGGCTAGCAACCTGCATGGTATTAAAGAGAGCTATGTTCAAATTTGGGCCAACCCATGAACTTTTTGGAGTTCTAATTTGGTAGTACCTCAGATACGAAGTCTGACCAGAGGCTATTTTCTGGTAACACGGGTGGTCAGAAGCCCACGGAACTTGTTTCCCTCCTGGCTAGCGGGTACGGCCCCCTGGTGGGAGTATCGTGGTGGCTGTGGTTTAATACCCAAATGCGGGTAGAGTAATAACTGAACGTGGAGTTGCGTTATACAACCGGGTGCTGTGACCCAGAGAGCAGCAGAGGTTTAAGATGGGTCTCGCTCCCCACCAAGGACAGAGTTATATTTACCAAAATAAATATGACTTAAATTTGGGACCTGCGGATATATATCCAAGGGGACGTTGATTGACGTTTATCAATCCATGTGTTTGGCACCGTGTTCTTAAGTCTTCACAGACAGGTGAGCACGTAAAACACTGGTACTTCATTCCGCAAGTTTCCATTCTTTCCCCTTAGTTGATATTGTATTAATTGAAGCTCTTCGATATTTAGTCCCCATATAATTCATTTCTAATTCGGATTTACTTTTTCAACACCAGTCATCCCACGAACTTAAAATTATGATGGTTGATGGCTTTACATCAGAAACTTATATTGCCTTAAATTTCAGTTTGATCAGATTTCTTCCTTAGAAACCCCCAATAAAATTCAGGTTCTTATTAGAAAAACCTTTTTTGTTTTGTTCTGTCAAACTGAAATTTAGATACTATAGATTTTTGATATAGGCGCTACACATCTGTTTGAATCCGTCAAATCAGCCAACTAGGAGGGGTACCTCCCATACAAGCCCACCATTAAAATTCTGGTTCTTATTCGAAAAACTTTTTATAAGTTTCTGATATAGGCGTGGTACATTTCTTGGAATCAGTCAAACCGGACAACTAGGGGGAGTACCTCCCATACAAACCCCAATCTGTTACGGAACCCTCTGTGTACGAGTCTGACTCGCACTTGGTCCACTTTAAATTTTTTTTAAGTGAATCTTCTTTATTGAGTTGTAAGTCCAAAACAAAAAAACACGATATTTTAATCAAATGTGATGATGCGGGGGGAGACGTTGATGGGGGATATACATTGCACATTGGCTTGTCTGTCTGCAGCGTATAGAAAGAATGTTTATGCATGGGTAAGAGAGAGATAAAAAATGCTCCACTGATGTGTGTTTTTACGAAGAGCTTACGAAAAAGTGGCCGAATGACCGAGCGAGCATCTGTCGTGAAAGGAAGTGCGCTGGTCGCTCACTGATCGTCGTACATGAAACCAAAGACTATGACTTTGCTTGCGTCGTTGTTGTTGTTAATATGGTTATTTGGTTTTGTACACAATATAACAACAATTAAAGACGATGACTATGCTTGTGTCGTTGTAGTTGTTAATGTTCTTGTGCTGTTTTGTGCTCAACATATCAACAACAACACACCCGCAATACTCAAATCGAGGCCGGATGCTCTCATCATTTCGGCATCCGCGAATTCGTCTTACACGTATATCTTGAGGAAGATCCGAAGTGAGCCAGCGCTTAAGAGCCTAAGAGAAAATGTCAAGGCTGTTCGACGCACCGTTAAAAATGAGTTGCTGCTAGAGCTCAAACGGGTGCCAGATCGAAATGCGTCAGACTTTCAGACGGCAGTGGAGGAAACGCTAGGCAATGCAGCCAAAGTCTTGGCAAAAGCGCATACGGTGACGATTCAGCTTAGGGATCTAGATGAGAACACAACCGCAAAAGAAGTGTGCGACGCCCTACACACACAGTTTGAGATACGTCGTCCATATGAGTTATCGGTGCACAGTATAGGGATTGGCACACAGACAGTCTATATCGGGTTGCGTAAAAGGAATGCCAACAAGGGGTTGGGTGCGCAACGAGTCCGCATAGGTTAAGTATCCTGCAGAGTACGGGATTACACCGAGCCAGCCAGGTGTTACAAATGCTGGGGCACAACCATCAGGCACAAAACTGTAAAGAAAGTGTAGAACGCAGTAACCTATGCAGGAGATGCGGGAAAGAATGCCATAAGACGGCAACGTGTAAAAGTTAGCCAAAATGTGCGCTTTGCATATTTAACCACGCAGCAGGGAGTGCCCGTTGCTCGGAGCACCAAAGGGCAGTTAAGGCTAAGAAAACAGGAGGGCGATGAAAATCGCCCAATTTAATCTTAACCACTGTGTGGCAGCCCGCGACTTGCTGCGACCAACGGTATTCGAGTAACGCCTCGACCTTGTCCTAATAAGCGAGCAATATAGCAACTTGAGAGGACTTGAGTGGACGTCGGACGCATCCTGCAAGTCGGCTATATGGGTCACGAACGGAAAGGCCCTTCAAAGTCGGGCATTGAATCCTCCTTCTGGGTTTACATGGGTGAAAGTAAACGGCATTTACTTTTTCTCGTGCTATGCCCCCCAAGTCTGGAACTAAACGAGTTTGAACAGCTTATAACGGAGTTAGTTGCGGAAGCTAGGACTAGGACACAGATAATCATTACGGGTGACTTCAATGCTTGGTCTACTATGTGGGGTAGTAGATCGAAGAATCAACGTGGTAGAGTCCTCATGGAATGCCTAGCCACGCTGAACATTGAACTCCTAAATGATGATCAGCCAACATTCGAGGCTGGTGGTAGAAGTTCAGCCATTGATCTTACATTCGTGCATAGTTCAATTGCACCCCACACGACATGGAAAATAGTCAGTTTCTACACGAACAGCGATCATCGTGCAATTGTAATCGAGGTGTTGTTACAGCCGAGAGGAAGGCAGTTATCCTTTGCGAAAGTCAAAGGCTGGAAGGACCGAATTTTTTTATAGGGACTGCTTTCTACAAATATGGGAAGATGACATAACGGGTACCGATGGAGCAAATGGCATGGCAGAAAGCATTGCAAAGCGCATCTCTTCAGCATGTGAAGCCTCAATGCCCAAGAAAAGGCGGACGCCATAGCGTAAGGCAGCTTACTGGTGGAATGATGAGATCGCTGATCTTAGGAGGCGCTGTAACCAAGCTCGAATAAAGGCCCAGCATAGTAGAGACCATCCTAACTATGAGCAGCAACGCGAGGCTTTTCGGGCGTTGCGGAATCAGCTAAGTAAAGCCATACGGTCAAGCAATAAGATAAGAGATAACTGCGACATTGATCCCTTGGGTAAGGCCTACAAGGTGGTGATGAGTACAGTAAGGGGCCAAAGTCTGCACAGCCATCAGATCCAGAGTTAATGGCAAACGTGGTTGCCACTCTCTTCCCTACTCGTGATTTATTAGAGTACACCAATTCATTTACAGACATTGAGGAAGTACCTGAGGCTACTACTGCGGAGCCCTTTAATGCGCTAAGTAAGCAAGAAGATAAGAAAGCTCCAGGGCCTGACGGCATCCCTAACATCGCTTTGAAGGCTGCGATGGAAACGGATCCTGAAATCTTCACGAGAGTGTACTCCATATGTCTTGCTGAAGGTATTTTTCCCAACATATGGAAAAGACAGAGGCTTGTTCTGTTGCTAAAACCTAACAATCCATCCGCGTACAGGCCGCTTTGCATGCTTGATACCATGAGTAAAATACTAGAAAGTATTATTGTCAGGCGCCTGCAGGATACAATGGAAACACGGAACGCTTTATCTGATGCGCAGTATGGTTTCCGCCGTGGTAAATCGACTGTTGATGCTATCCAAGCAGTAACAGATATTGCGCTTAGAGCAACTAATGGAGCTAGGTGGAAAGGTGGAAACAAGAAATACTGTGCAGTAGTAACCTTAGACGTTAAGAATGCCTTCAACACGGCAAGCTGGCAACGTATCATGCAAGCCCTTCATAGTATTGGTACTCCAAGATACCTAATGCGGATAATTTCCAATTATTCCGCAGGTAAGGTGTTGTTGTACAATACTGACGATGGCGTGAAGCAATACAGAGTCACGTTCCACAGGGCTCCGTCCTGGGGCCTACACTCTGGAACGTGATGTACCAAGGGATCCTGAGAATGAGCTTACCTTCTGGAGCAACCCTGATTGGATTGGCAGCAGAAAAAACGGAAGCGGTTCTCCTGTCCACACGGAAAGTACGAGAGTCTTTCGTGTTTCGTGTAGGTGATGTCTACATAACCTCCCAGCCTTCTATTTGGTACCTGAGAGTGTTAATTGATGCTAGGCTGACCTTCAAGGACCACCTGGTCAGCGTAAGCAATAAAGCAGTTAAAGTTGTTGGAGCCTTATCCCGCATAATGGCAAACATAGGTGTGCCCCGAGCAAACAAGCGGAGGCTATTAACTAGGATAATCGCCTCTATAATGCTTTACGCAGCGCCAGTATGGGCTGACGCAACATTGAAAAGCTCATATATAGTGGGTATCCGCTCGACGTACCGGCTGAGTGCGCTGCGTGTTGCAAGTGGCTTTCGCACGGTGTCGGATGTGGCGATAGAGGTGAAAGCGACCATGATCCCTATTGACATAATGGCACGTGAGTGGCAACGTACATTTATCGCGGGTGTTGGATAAAGATGAAGAGCGTCGGTGCAGCATCCAGGAATGGCAAGGAAGGTGGGATTCATCTGAAAAAGGGCGATGGACTTTCTTCTTGATTCCACGACTGGATGTATGGATATCACGGACCCACGGTGAAGGGGATTACTATATGACGCAGATGCTCAGTGGACACGGGTGCTTTAAACGCTACCTGTACCGTTTTAAGCATGTGGAGGACCCTTTCTGTCCTGCCTGCGTTGGTATCACCGAAGATGCCCAGCACGCTCTTTTCTGTTGCCCTCGATTTACTGTGGAGAGAGCACGCATTGAGAAGTGTTTTGGCGAACCACCCACAGTTGGAAATTTGGTGCGACATACGTGTCAATCTCCGGAGAAATGGCAAACAGTGAAAACTGCTATGTTTGCCATAATGAGTACTCTCCGCACCCTGGAACGTGGCAGAGCCGCTGAACGATTACGGGAGCAAAATAATCGTTTGGCATTCGGTGTCTCGGACTGATTTTTTAGTTCGTTGACGTGTAGGTACGACCTACTTACAACCAGTACATGAGGAGACCCACAAAACATGGGACAGACAGACTTTTGAGCAATGGATCTCCCCCTTTTCCTTTCCGACGAAATATTAAAAAACAGTTCCGAGGGGGTATTAGGACACGGGGATAGTTGTTAGCGGGGGTAGTTTTTAGCGACTTTTCTACCGATTATAAAAAAAAAATGACGATTCATAAATCGCAACGTGGTACATTCGAAAAAATTGTCTAAGAATATGAGAAAACTCATTCTGTCTAACAATATTATATGTTGTTTTATCCACTTTTGAAAATTGTGCATAGTGTCAAAGCATAAGAATTCAATTTTTTATCATGGTAAGACACAAGTTGTGTCACATAACCAGATACGATTTTACCATTACAATTAAAGTTTAAGCGACTTTCAAAAAAATGGAATTGATAGGCTTTATTACAAGAACATATGGTTTATCACAGTTCACGTGCTCATAGAATGGATATTACTGTTTCAGTTGCAAACCACTGTAATGTTTTAATTTTAACTAAAACTTGGGTTTATAATGAAAAACATGTTGATGTACCGAATTTTACTTGCATCGTAAAACTAAAACGACCAAATGCGTCGGTCGCGTTGCAATCTATCAGAATGCAAGAAATGAAGATCACGTATTAACACTAGGTCACTGCAATTGTAAAACAAATCACGGGCAGGGTTAGGTAAATTACCAATGATTCTTGGAGGAGACTTCAACATAAACATCGCAGCAGAGTCTTCAACACCACTTGTAAAATATTTTGAAGAAAAATTTTGTTTAAAAATTTCAATTTCAAATTTGAACACGAATATTTGAATTGCATTACCACATTCCTATTGTAACATTTGTAACAGAATAATTAATATTATTATTATTATTACTTAGTATTAAGAGCACTAGCTGCCATGGTTTTCAAATACGAATCGGACCACTAGAGAGGTACATCCCATACAAATCCCCCATTGAAATTCAGAAAAACGTTTTTGTTATGTAAATCGCACAAATATCAAACAATTAAAAATTTCATTAAAAACTAAGAAGTACAGAAATTGCAATAAGTATAATACTTTATAATTCTTACTGGTATTTGTTGCAAATGTGTTTTTTAAATTAAATTGATAATTTAACTTAAATTATTAAATCATTTCTTATTGGTAGAGTTGCCAATCACAATATTTTCAAAATGTTGGCTGCGCAGTGACTTGAATAAAAAATTTAACTCTATCGAAATGAAAACATTTGAAACCGATAAAAAAAAAATTTTTTTTGGTAAAAACATCGTTGCTTAAATACTGCTCCATTGTAGAAGAGTATTTCAACTTCAGCATAGTGGAAGATAACGTTGTTTCTTGTTATTGTATAACATTTTTACAATTATATATTAAATCAAACGTTTATATGATTATATAGAATATTGACTTGGCGATTACACCCTTTACAAAATCAAAATAATAAATAAAAATAACAAAACGAATTAAATTAACATCTTGAATTATCGTTTTCGAATGCTGATCCTGATAATCACTTCGGTTTCCGTACATATCACGAAATGTTTGAACAGAGCTACCGAGTAGGGCACATATTGCAGTTGTCTCTGTACAAAAATCTTATGCTTTAGGATAATTTTTGTTTTTTTTTTTTTTATTTATTTATTATCTCCTACATAGGACTAACAATCAGGTTTCAACTCTTAAAAACTAATACACGTGTCTCCTTCCTTCAATGAAGAGGAAGGAGTTCACTAAGCACTACGAGCCTCTAAGTAAGCAAAAGGGCAGCACGATCGTTATGAATCAGACGAGATGAGTTCCTTGTATGGACAAGGACTCTGCCTAGGGGATTAACATGCCGAACTAATTTATCCATGTAAATAGCTTTACGCTTGGAACATTCATCTTTGACAGGTGGTACTTCCAGGTCCTTGTGAATGTCTTCATTCCTGATATACCATGGCGCTCCCGTGATTGTTCTAAGTATCTTGGATTGTGCTCTTTGTATAACTTCAATGTTACTCGCGCTCGCGGAACCCCACAATTCAGAACCATAAGTCCAAATTGGTTTAATAACAGAGTTATACAGCATCACTTTGTACTCAAGTCTCAATCCAGATATAGAATTAATTGGCCAGTGAAGACTTTGAGCCCTTAGTATCATATGTATCTTTTTAGCTTCTATATGTTTCCGCCAGGTGAGCCGTCTGTCCAGATGAATGCCAAGATAAGTTACCAATTGAGTTTGAGGAATTGTAACACAATTTAATAACCACTCCTGAAGGCTTTTAAGATGAGCATCGAAGCCTGCAGAAGCTGAATTTGGGCGACGGGAGCGGCTGATTACGGCAGTGTCACCAGCAAAAGTCGAAGTAACAATTTGACTACTTGTTGGAATGTTGGCAGTGAATAACATGTATAGAGTTGGTCCCAAAACACTGCTTTGGGGAACGCCTGTTTTTATCATGCTTAAATCCATTTGTAATGAAATTTTTCTGCCTTTTTACAAACACTTGATTTGATATGTAGAATTGCAGGACTCTATGCATATTTTGGAGTAGCAAACATTTAATTTTGTAAATGAAACCCTCAAGCCAGACTCGATCAAACGCTTGTGCTCAAGGAATACTGCTGAGCAATATTCTCGCTGTTGAAAGGCAGTTCTTATTTCCGAAGTAACTCTGTTGACTTGCTCAATCGTTCCATGTTTTGCTCGAAAACTAAATTGATGATCTGGATGACATGGCTTATCCTTCCCGAGCTTTGGAACCATTATGATAACCGATTACTTCAATTGCTTTGGAAAGTATACAATTCGAAGGTTAGCATTGAAAAAACACGTGAGAAAAACTATTGCTGCATTTGGAAGTTCAGTTATCATTTTTGGCACAATTCTATCATAACCAGCAGATTTTTTTGGGTTTCAGTTAAGTCCTAATAATAGATACAATCTCACTAGCGCTTGTTTTTAATGGAGGCATATTTACTGAATTTGTGATTGTCTGTTGAGGAAGCACAAATTTGTTAGTAGGTAGATTAGGTTGAAACACGTGCTCAAGATGGTTGGCAAATACATTAGCCTTCTCTTCATCAGACCGAGCCCAAATTCCGTTTCTGTCTCTAATAGGTGAATCCAGCTCCATAGGAGTTTTTAACGATTTTTGCGCTTTCCAAAGTGAAGATCTAGTGTTTGTGGGTGGTAGGTTATGCTGGTCGCTTAAAAGTGGTTTGGCTAGTCTTTTTCTTGCATCTTTTAGCCTTAATTTAGCTGTGCTGTTGCCATTCTCTCTCAATCGCCGTTTAGAAGCAAAAAGTTTCTCAATTTCCCTATATGAGAAAAATTTTCTCCTGAACTTGTGAGCAACAATCGCAGGCGTTGATACCTCAGTTGCAGCTACCAATACGATACTTAACTCATTTGTAGATTTGACCGAAGTAGCTTGTAAATAACTAGATGAGTACGACTCTAGGGTCTGGTGTTTAATACGCTTTCTTATAATAATGCATGTACGTACCACCATGAGCCTTTCCATCCGGATGATTTGTTGTATAAACTAAGTAGTCTGCTATAAAGAAGTTGTTTTTGCTAGTCAAATGAGTCTCCCAGACTAACATCACATCTACATAGTTGTCCTCTAGATACTTCATCAGCTCTAGTTTGTGCTGTGAGATGCCATTTGCGTTCCAGTGAGTTATTTTTAAATGAGCCATTATGGGGAATTTAACTTATCCAAAATTTTCATTTGGATTTTCATCATCTCTTGAAAAGAGTTTTGCATCATTAAGATTGATTAATTCAAGGTCTGTAATAAATTCACCAACATAGATTCACTAGAACTTTGTGGTTGCAACACTGGCTCATTACACGCATTTAGAGTTGGGGTAGTTTGTGAGATTGGCTTATTATGTTGAGACATTGCAGCCTTAGGCTTCACAATCTTTTTCGCAGTTTCTTGTTGAACGCATAAGCGCTGGGCACCTGCATGTGACACATATGAAGTTAAAGAAATATTAGGTGGTGGACACATAACCGTCGCTGATTCTGTACGGTTAGCCTCACGGCTAAAATGGGCGGAATTTTTTTGTGACTGCAAACGGTTCTTTAACTCCTTATATACAGGATATGATTGGATGTATGATTGCTCCCACAGTTACCGCATTTTTTAAGATCAGGATTATCGCGATTTAGTTTACGGGTTGCGGTTTCATGTTTCTCCACAAGCTACGCATACTGAACGAAGGATGCAATAAGATTTTGTGTGGCCAAATTACTGACAATTTGTGCATTGCACAGGATTTACTCGTTTGTGAGGCTCCTCCACAGTTACCCTACGATGAAGTAAATATTTAATGTTGTAAATGGGACCCATCTTATAATCGAAGGTAACGGCATCGAGGAGGTTGAACGTTTTGAATATCTTGGTAGTCAAATTACAACAAGCGGGGGAACCCATATCGATATAGAGTACAGAATTCAAAAAGCCAAGACCGCATTTGGGAGACTTAGGAACTTCTGGAGAGCTAAGCATGTCCACCAGAAGACGAAAATAAAACTATTTAACGCTTGTGTAAAATCTGTCTTGCTATATGGCTGTGAGACTTGGCATACTACAACTACAAACATAAGGAAACTACAAACGTTCATCAACCGTAGTCTTCGTACTATTCTGCGAATCTGGTGGCCAAGAACTATTGGCAATCAGTGACTCTGGCAAATCTGCGAGCAAGACCCAATTGAAATTGTGATACGGAAACGAAAGTACGGCTGGCTGGGACATACCCTTCGCAAAAATATCGACGAAATACCCTCAAGGGCCGAGGTCCAGAGGAAGACCGAAATTGACGTTGAGACGAACTGTTGCGGCTGAAACAAGAAAATCTATGAGCGAACTTCGCGCATTAGCACGCAATAGGAATAGATGGAAATCCTTTGTAATCAGCTTTGTAAATGGACTATGTTTATAATTTCTTTAAATTGTATTGTAAATACGTCATAAATAATAATATAATAATAAATAATAAATGAGATGCACTTCATTTTTCTTTAAATGCTGTAACTTTGGGGCCAACTCAATTTTGTACAATGGCTGTGGAATTTTGTTTTTATTAAACATT
>JBAMAW010002092.1:0-54836 GCA_037043295.1 Amiota minor | reverse complement strand
ATAGAACAAAAAACAAAAAAGTTTTACTAATAACAACTTGAATTTTAATAATCGTTTGTATGGGTGGTGCCCTCCAAAGTGGTCCGACCAAACTGAATTCAGTATAAGTTTCTGATATATAGCCGCCAGCCATCTAAAATTTAAGATCGTGGGATTACTAGATCTTATGGTAGCCATACAAACTAAAATGTTTCTTGTATGGGGACCCCTTTAAAATTTTGAAAATATTTTAGTTTTATTATGCGTTGCTGATGCCCGGATAGAATTACACATTCTCTAAAATTTTCAACTCTCTAGCTGTCATGGCTAATGAGATATCACCCGTGGATGGACGGACGGACAACGATGTCGCTGCAATAGGTTCCCCTTGATATCCTTTGAATCAGAATCACTAAAAATGATTCAAAGAAAGTAAATTAAAACATTAATTTTTAATAAATAGAAATAAAAATAATTATTAAAAATATTGTTCTGAATGGAGCTGCGCGGGTGTCCCACGACACCTCCTTTTTATACTCTTCACGGAAGTGAATAGTATTATAAGTTTTTCATGAAGATTGTAACAGACAGAAGGAGACAAAATAAACCACATGAAGTATATATATTCTTGATCAGCTCGATTAGACGAATTGATTAAGCAATATCCGTCTGTCCGTCTTTCCGTCTGTTCGTCAGTCCATCTGTTTGTATGCAAACTAGTCCATCAGTTTTTGCGCTAGAGAGTTGAAATTTTGCACGAACCTCTCTTTTTACCATACACAGGACATTTGTCGTACTTCCCATACAAACCACCCAATTGAATTCATGTTCTTATTAGAAAAACTATTTTTTTTTGTCCTATCGAACTGAAACTTGGACACTATCAGTTTCCAAGACAGGCCCATTACATTTGTCAGAACCAGCCAAATCGGACCCCTATGGGGGGTACCTCGCATACCAACTACGCATTTAAATACTACAATGAAACATTCACTGCGTCCCGTGAAGAGTATTTTGATCTTCGGCATAGTCGAAGATAACCTTCTTTCTAGTTTTTTTTACCATTAACTATCCTCCGTTATAAACTACGGTAAATCGATTCACATTGTTTACTTTAAGAGTGTTAGATTGGAAAATAGTTTAGATAGAGTAAGAATTAATTAAGAGCTAAACCCTAGTGGTCATTTGCTCATGCAATAATACAGGCAATCGAAATAGCTTAAACCGAAAGCTTATCTTGCTAAATAAAAATAACAACTTAACTGAATATTAATTACTCTCTCTTAAATTTTTCAATATAAAGGGAGTTTTTTTTAAAGTTACATACCTTTAAATTAAATTAAAGCAAAGAAATATATTTTGAATATCAATTATTGGATAGACAATTTTATGACATAAATGTTTATATAAGATATCGGTCTAGGCGCAATCTGAAACTTCAAATTCACACACTTGTCGCAGCATTTGCGGCAGTATTTTGCCAATAACTCTTCGAATTTTGATTTCCAGGTATTCAATTGCCTCTTATTTATCGGCATAGGCAAGTGACTTCACATAACCCCAAAGAAAATAAGCCAATGGTGTTAAATCAGCGATCTTGGTGGCCAATTAATAGGATCATTATGTGAAATTATTCGTTCATTAAAAGTTTTTTTTGAGTAAATCAATTGTGGCATGCGCTGTATGACATGTTGAATCGTCTTGTTGAAACCATATGTCAGCACGACTAATGTCAGCTAATTGAAGTACGAAAAAGTTCTAAGCATGTCTCCGTATCGTTCACCGTTGACAGCAAAATTCTGGTCATCATCGTTTTTGAAGACATATGGACCAATGACACCGCCGGCCCATAAAGTGCACCAAACTATAATTTTCTGTAGATGTGATAGTGTTTCGATAAAAGCTGGTGGATTATCTTCACTCGAAAAGCGACAATTTTGCTTATTTATAAGTTTTCTTAAAAGGGTCAACTCTGACAACTGATGAAAAAATTTAAAATAGATTCTTTGATCCATTTTTCCCTTCGCAAAGCACACAAGAACACGTTTCAATTTTTATCAATAAAATAAGAGATAGGCAGTCATGTGACTGCCGACCAAAGTGAAAACGAAATTATGAAATGGCATAAAGTTAATTGTAGTAGCCGCACTCCGAGCAACAATTATTTACATTCATTATACGTATTTGTAAAAGAATACAATAGTCTTATGGTAACTGAAGTAAGAAAGAAAAATGTTTCATTGGCATTAATTTCAATCGACCGTTATTTTATATTTTATGGTAGATAGTTTTCGACCATAGGACACAATCAAACCCAATGCTTGACTAAAAAATTCAAATAGACGTAGATTTTTAACAACTTTTTAGCACTTAATATCATATGAAGTGCCATTGTGTGTATCTTGTGTATCTATATAGAAATAGGCAAATACAAAACCCCTTTTACTTGATTGATCTTCGTCTATCTCTCTTTCTCACATGCAATATAAGGCAACGTTCGTGGGTATACTAAAAACAAAAACCAGTAGCAAACACACAAGCATATTGCTTGAGAAGGTATTTAGGAATATATATATATATTTATTTATTTAGCTTAATATGACAAAATACTGTCAACTTAAAAAGAAAAGGTTATTACAGGAGATTAAAACAAGACTATGTGCATTGTTTTGTGGGTCTCTCCACTACGTCTCTGAAGCATCATCACGTTTTGAATTTTGTCACATTTCATTTTCACATTTTTTGGATTTACTACCCTTCGCCAACTTCTTTAGCTTCAAAAAAAAAAAAAACCATAATTAATAATAATGATAAGTGATTAAAGTTAGTCTTAAAACAATTTTATTTAATTATTGAAAAACAAGCAAAAATTACATTGTAATTAAACGATAATTATAAGACCCGTCTCTCGGCGATGTTGCAATGATGGGAGATCTATAAGAAGAAGTTGGCTAAAGTATGAAGGCAAATATACACTGGGATCCCAATTTAAACCACGAAGTGCAAAGAGAAGAAATTGCTTCTGTATAGACTCCATGCGGTCTTGATTTTCTTATATTGGGGGCTCCAGACATACAAACAGAATTCAAGTACTGGGCGGACTAGAGTAATGAAAGGAATCTGGGTAGTATAGAGATCATTATATTCTTTAGACCATCTATTAATAAAGATCCTCTTGTAGTCTAATCTGCGAAGAAATATTGTTAAACGATAGGCAGAGTTCGACATCATCAACTTACATCAGAACACGAGAGTATTTCCATGAAAGAGGAAGATCGTTTATAAACAGATTGAACAATAATTGGCTAAGATGGCTACTTGAGGAAGTGACAACAACCGGACTAGAAAGAGTATAGTTAAATAACACTCGAAGAAATCCAATAAAGGAGATGTTGCGGGAAACCTAAGTGGTGAAGCTTATGTAAAAGCAGACCATGATTTACGGAGCCAAACGCTTTGCTGAAGTCTGTGTAAATGACATCAGTTTGAAATTTTTCGCTGAAACCAAGATGTATAAAAGATGTAATCTCAAGCAAATTAGTAGTAGGTGAACGCCTTTTTATAAAACCGTATGCACACGGAGAAATAATTGATTTCAGTGGTGATAAAGAGTTGAAGTAATCATTTTTTCAAACAACTTTGGAATTGCCGAAATTTTTGCAATACCTCTGTAATTGGATATGTCAGATTTGTTACCTTTTTTATGTAGGGGAACTATAAAGGATTCCTTCCAAATTCAGCTCAGTACTTTAGTACACAATTAGATATTTTTTCAGGACCGGGTGAGTAAGTAGATTTCACAGATTTCAAATCGGTAAGAAGACACTCCTCACCAATTACGGGAGAAACAATATGGTAACATTTGGAAATGGGATCAGGATAACGATTATACATATATGGTTTAGAAGAATAAATGGATTAAAAAATTTTGTGAACAGGTCTGCAATACCCAAATCACTGCAGGCTTATTCGTCAACTAGATACATCGACGAGGGAAATAAAGAAGACTTACGCTTTGAATTCATAAAGTTATAAAACTGCTTAGCGTCACGCGAAAATTGCAGCCAAATCGAGAGAATTACTTGTTGTAACAAAGGCTATTTAATAAAAGAAAATTAGCCCGAGCGACACAAAAATTCGTTAAAGCAATAGAAGAGCCAGTACTCTTGTATTTTTTATAAAGCCTCGACTTAATGTTCTTCAAGTTAGAAAGTCTTTTCGTAAACCAAGGTGGTTATTGAAAATATTAAAAATTGTTTCATAGAAAAAATTTATATCAGTAGTCATATCACTGCAATTAAATAAAATGGACCAATCAGTTCCTAGAAAGTTTGTATTTAATTGGGCGAAGTTTACTTTGCGAAAACAAAACTGCCGGTAACATGTAGGTGTCGAGGCAGAAAGAGTACAGGTTAAAAAATGTGATATTTCCAATGTTGGATGGTAAGTATCCTCAGGAAGACATAAAGTTTGGAATTTTGAAACAAAAGTACCAACGAAATCATTACTGAATGCAAGATCAAGTAATCTATTCCAATGATTGACTACAGAGTTCATTTGAAACAAAAAGTGGCCAAATAGGGCGTCCAAGAAACCATGATGTGCTGAAGGAACAAGATAATTTGAGATATCGAAAAAGGACCTCGAAGTGAGTGGGAGATTGAAATCGCCTAGCACGATAAGAGAATCTCTCGAAGAATGTTATTAACTGAGTTTATAACATTGGCATTTTATTTCATTTGATTTTATATATTTGGCTTTAAATTGATAATTTACAACTAAACTAGAGATCAAGCTACATTTCCTATGCTACTTAAATATATGTATTTAAAGGATATAAGGAGTATGATATTGAACATTAAGTTTCTAATGGAAAAAATGGTTGAAGTTTTTTCCGTCGAGGTTTAAATTCATGCTCAGGCCAAAATTTTGCATTACAAATAGTAGCAGAAATTTCGTCGGGAACACTTCTTTTGATAGGCGCGGGTTCGAGAATTTAAATTTCTGAATATTCGCCTTAACATTTATTTTGGCTACAATATAAGACGAATGCTTCGTCAGAATGGTCGAATGTGGGATGGTGGTGAGCTGTAAAAGCAGATCAACTACAATGTTAACAGTTGTTCGCAACCAACGAAGAACAAGAAGAGGAAGATACCAAAGAAGAAAATAAACAGCGACGTAAGCATCAACGATGATGGTAGCGGCAACGACGACGTCAGATAATCGAATCGAACTAAAAACATAAAGCATATATAAATTATATTACAATGAAAATACAATACATAACTAAAGTATTGCAGCATACGAAATAGTTAGTAACACTATTTTAATACCTTATAGAGTAAAACATTTATAGTTTTTCCATCCGGAGAGAAAACAAAAACCGCCGATGGTTTACCGACTCTCGAACAACCGTCCGTGCGAAAAACATGGCAATTCTAGGTTTATTCTACACACTTCCAACGATTGACCTTGAGATTTATTAATTGCCATTGCGAATAATAGGCGTACCGAAAACTGGACACGCTTCAAATCAAAAGGGAAGTCAGTTGGCATTAGTGTTATTCTTAGAATAAGCAAATCCTGGCCTTTGAACTTTCTTATGATTTTAGTATCTTCAATCAAATTGTATCTATCTATCTATTCTATCTATCCTCTATCTACATACATATCTATCTATATAAATATATACAGAATCGATTTTAATATTTTTTTTCAAACCACAAATGAATGGTAATGAAGCAGTTTGCATATTTTTTTAAAAATACTATTCAGGTTTGTTTATGCGTCAGATAATTAAATCGAATTAAAATATTAAGCATATATAGATTGTATTACAATGAAAATATATAACTAAAGTATTGCGGCGAACAAAATAGTTAGTTACTCTATTGAAATGCCTTACAGTGTACAATAATTTTATTTTCTCCATTCGGAGAAAAAACAAATAGCGCCGAATGAATAACCCCATCCTTGCTTTTGAACTTTCCTATGATTATAGTAGCTTCAATCAAATTTTGCATATTTTTTTTTAACAGCGAGTCTTGTTCCTTTGCACAATTTCGGTTCATTTAGATTTCGCAGCATGATTATCACCGAGCCCACCTTGCGTTGTAAATTGTGTGGCGGTAATCCTACAATTACAATTTCAATTGGATCGGGAATAGAATCGATCGTCTTAAGTGAATGCATCCGTCAATGTGACTCATCTACAACCTTATTTTTTGCTACTAAAATGGCTCGTTCGCTTTATCAGTCGTTTTGTAATTAGCGCCAATATTTGGGAACACTTTTGAAATGATATCTTCTTTTGACGTTGTCAATTGACAAAGATTTTATGGTAAAGTAATGAAATGAGTAGAAGTGTTCACAGGAATTTTTCCATTTCCAAAGTCTAATAATGTGTTTGAGAAAACTTCTGTCGATATGTCATTTTGTAAGGCCACTTGCAATTTCTTAACGTTCGATTGCGTGCCTCTAATGCTCGTTTCTAATATTTTCAAATTACTCATTCCCCCTCACTCTACCAAAGTCAATGAAATACGTGAAAGAAAGAAGTCGGCAGAATAGATGTAAGTTTTATAGAAACACGATACAAAAAGGTTTGCAGGTTTGATTGATTGTCATCGAATGCACTTAAATACTAATAAGAAGGAAAAAAGTTACAACAAGACACAATTCAAGCAGGAGCAAAACATAAGCAATGAAGAAGCAAAAAAGTTTGCGAAATCGCATACATACTATAATATATTTCTAATATTTTCAAAATACTCACTCCCTTCACTCAACAAAAGCCAAGCAAACTACTTGAAAGAAGAAGAGAAAGAAATCTCAGCAGAACACATTTTGGGCTTTGGTACACGACTAACCCGCGACCCTCCCACTTTCCTTATCAACAAACCAAAATTGATCAATAGCCTAAAACACGAAACACAAACAAAAAGAGGCACAAACAACGAAACACAATGCCTCTTTCTTGTCGCACATTAAAATACAGAAACTAAGAGAGCAAAAAGAGCGTACTCAGAGAGAAAAAATACAACAATAAAAACAACTAATGCATTGAAAACGAAAAGAACGTACAAAACTTTTTATGCTTGGTCTGACAGTGATTTTCAAAAAACTTAACACTTAAAAATATTATATTAAAAGTTAAAAACTGAAAAAAATAAGTATGCAACTCTTTTCAGTAGCAATCATTTGTCATTTTAAAAAATCGGTTCCATTGCTGGCATTCGAACAGTGAAGACGTGTTTCTTTCTTCCGCTCCTAAGCTAAGCATCGAAAAAAAAAAAATAAAACAATTTCTATTGATTGCAATTTTTTGTTGTTTTAATTTTTAGTTCCTTTTTCTATGCAAATCATTGCATTAGTAAAGTAAAAATTAAAACATACAAACAAATCAATAGAAACCGATAACAAAATCGTTAAGATGAGCTTTGCTCATCAAAAAAACAGTTCAAAAACAAAGACGACGAGAAATGCATATTTCTCGTTTGTCTCTTCCTGTCCTAAAAACAAAAATGAATCCTCATTTTTAACCACCAAGTCGCCTGAGCGCAGGGCAAGTTCTTGTTCACCAGTTCTTTGCTCAGACAGCGCGAACACCAGGTGCTCCTTACCATGGAGCACCCAATGCCCTTCCCCACAACCGCCCCTGTACTCTACCCCACAACCGCCCCTGTATTCTACCCAAGCTGCAACTGTATCAGCAACTACAACAACTATAACACAAAGCACTGCTTGTACAACAACAAATCCCAAAACTCATATCCACAACAACAACAACGATTCGATCGCTTCTTTGCCTACACCAACAACTATCACAAAAGTACAAAACTCAAATAATAAAACTGGATCTGAACAGTTAGCTTCAAATAAAAGAAATAGAAAAACGCAATCACCAGCCATACCGACTGATCAATCACCAAATATTAACAAAAAGCCCAAAACAACCAAAGCGTTACCTACCATATCTTCTAATAAACCTAAACAAAAAAAAAAGCAGGCCACACTTGGTAAGCCATCTTCCAATTATTTTGGCATCTTAGATGTCGACGATGACAATTTAGAAGAAGCGAAGAATACTATGGACAATGGTTCCAAGCGACCTCCAAAAGCTAATAAGCCACCACCTATTTATGTGCAGGGGGTAGAAGAAATCTCCATTCTTAATAATGCTCTGTATGAAATTGTAGATCATAACTACGTACTTAAAACATTGCCCAATGATGAAGTACGTATCCAACCGGCAGAGCCCCTACATTATAAAAAAATCATTGAATTACTAAAAACCAAAGAAACGAAATATTACACTTTCAAGCCCAAAGATGAACGAGGTTTTAAAGTTATGTTGAGACACCTTCATCAATCAACAGACACCGACCACATAAAACGCGAACTGAAGATATTAGGCCACGAAGTAATAAATATACATAATATCCTACAAAGAACAACCAATAAACCACTCTCTTTGTTCTCAATTGAACTTAAAAGTAGTTCAACTAATAAAAATATTTATAATATTACGACATTACTACATACCAAAATTAAATTTGAGGCCCCCCACAACAAGAGAATGATAGTGCAATGCACCAACTGCCAAAAATACGGGCACACTCGAAACTATTGTACCAGGGATCCAGTATGCGTCAAATGTGCTGGTAAGCACAAAACAATCGACTGTTGTATGGAGTCAACTACTAAAATAAAATGTGCTCTATGTGGTGGAGCTCATACAGCCAACTACAAGGGTTGTGAAATATACAAAACCCTTAAAATCCAACGGTTTCCTGCCCTTCGACCCAAAATATTGACGGATCTCACAAAAGTTCAGCAAATGCCCATAACGTCCAGTAAAGTGGAGAATGGTATAAGCTATGCGCTAATTACAGCTGCGACTCCCCAACCCCAGCCAATCAACCGACCAACCCAAAAATCTAAAGTCATCTCAACTGAGAATCCGACCATAAAAGTAATTCCTCCCATCAAAACAACAATAATATTATGCCAAATGACGATTCAGCTGAACTTAAAATCATGATGAAGCAATTGATTCAACAGGTGACTAACATGATGAATATAATCACCATCCTGATAACCAAACTTGACAAACAAGATGGACAATACATTAAGAATAATTGCTTGGAATGCGAATGGTTTGCACAAACATATCCTAGAACTCCAACTATTTCTAAATGACAATATGATTGACGTAGCTCTAATCTCTGAAACCCATTGCACAAGTAATCACTACTTGAGCATTCCCGGATATAAAATATATAAAACAAATCACCCGGATGGTTCAGGACATGGTGGCACGGCTATCATTGTTAAAAACAATACTAGACACGTTGAACTAGAAAATTATCAACACGCTCACATTCAGTCGACCAAATTGCTATTAGAAGACAAATATGGACCTTTCACAATAGCAGCTATTTATTGCCCACCTAGACACTCAATCTCAACAGCTCAATTTAAGGACTACTTTAAAGAGCTTGGTCCAAGGTTCTTCGTAGCAGGTGATTACAACGCGAAACATGTAAACTGGGGTTCAAGGCTGACAAACACCAAAGGGAAAAACTTGCTAAGTGCAATTCAAACGATTGGGGCGATGCACTTGAGTACAGGTGAACCCACATATTGGCCAACAGATCGGACTAAAATACCGGATTTAATAGACTTCTGTGTATTAAAAAACATGAATATAATACATTTCAAAATTGATTCCCGACTTGAACTTTCTTCCGATCATTCACCAATACAAGTTGAATATAGTTGTGCAACAAAAATAGATCAACCCGCCTGCAAAATGTATAATTTCAGAACTGACTGGGAGGCGTACAGAGAATTTATTGACAATAGCCTCACAATAAATGTACCTCTTAAAGAACCTGACGATATTGAAAAGTCAGTGATATACTTGAATGACATTATAAACGAAGCAGCTAATAGAGCAACGCCTGATCTTAATCCAAAAGAGGACAACTATATTTTCCCCCGCTCAATAAAAATTCAAGTCGCGAACAAAAACAAACTGCGTAAGATCTGGCAAAGGACGAGAGATCCAAATGACAAAGCTAAACTTAACAAAGAAATCAAAGATCTGAAAAACCGTCTAAGGTATTTTAAAAATGAACAATTTGTAAATTATACAAAAACATTATCGCCGACATCTGACACTAACTACTCATTATGGAAGGCTGCTAAGCACTTCACAAATCGCACCTTCCACCAGCCGCCACTTTTAAAATCGGATGGGACTTGGGCTAGAATCAACTATGACAAAGCATCACTACTGGCAGACTATTATGAAAGGGCTTTTACTACCAATCAATCTAATGGTAACACCAATTTGTAAAACAGGACTCCATCTCCACAATACTGTACAAAAATGATTTCAACCAATGAAGTCAGGCACTGTATAGAAAAGCGCACTAGTCAGAGAAAAACGCCAGGTTATGACCAAATAACTGGAAAGTTACTCAAAGAGCTCCCTGCGAAGGCAATCGTATTTATTAGGAATTTGTTCAATGCGATATTAAGACTAAAGCACTACCCATCTTTATGGAAGGTTGCTGAAATAATAGCCATACCCAAACTGGGCAAAGATCCAACCAAGGCGTCCTCGTACAGACCAATCAGCCTATTGCCCTTACTTTCTAAAGTATTTGAACGTCTCCTACTTGACCGAATACAACCAATACTAGACGTGAACAGAATCATACCTGACCACCAATTCGGGTTTAGACAAAGTCACTCCACAATTCAGCAAGTCCACAGAGTAACTCACAAAATTTTAAAGGACCTTGATGAAAAAAAGTTCTGTGTTGGTGTTTTTCTGGACATAGAAAAGGCCTTCGACAAAGTCTGGCACGACGGCCTACTGAGTAAAATTAGGACCGTATTTCCAACTGATCTATTTGAAAATATTAAAAGCTACCTTGACTCTCGCTATTTCTACGTTAAATGTAAGGATGAATCTTCTACGCTAAGACAAATAAGAGCAGGAGTCCCTCAAGGAAGCGTGCTTGGTCCTATGTTGTATACTTTATACACATCAGACATCCCATTTCCAGGAGATAGCTCGTCAGTGGTGGCTACCTTCGCTGACGATACAGTACTAATGTACTCCCATAAAAATTTAGTTGTAGCAACAACTAAGCTGCAGAATATTCTTGACAAAGCTTGCAATTGGTTTGATAAATGGAAAATAAAAGTGAATGAACTAAAAACGATGCAAGTTATGTACACAACACGGACAGCTATTCAGCCAAGACAATTAAAAATAAAAGGTACTGATATTCCATTAAGCAATGTGGCAAAGTACCTGGGCATGCATATTGATAGTAAACTGACGTGGAAACATCATATCCAAAATAAGAGAGATCAACTCATATTAAAATTTAAGCAGTTATACCCGCTTCTTAACAGTAGAACTAAGTTAACAACCAATGGGAAATTGGTAATATACAATAGTTTAATTAAGCCTATATGCGGCATGCAATTATGGGGTACAGCCAAGAAAACGAACATTAACATCATTCAGCGTCAACAATCAAAAATACTTCGATCAATAGTTAATGCGGACTGGTTTATATCTAACTATGAAATTCACAAAGACCTCGGTGTAACTATGATTCAGGAAGAAATCATTAATGCTAGCAGGAGGTACCACAAAACATTAGAGCGACATACCAATCTAGAAATAACAGACCTTCCATCTCACGAATTGTCTAGACGTAGACGCTTAAAACGAAGCAGACCAGTCGATCTGACCTAACTTAGGTTACGGGTGGCACTGAGAGGCATCTTGCGGTTGTTGGCCTGCCGCAAGTAGCTCTCAAAAATGAGGCCTAAGACACCCAGTATCAATATTCAAGAGACAATTCGAAAATGTTCGATATTGTCCACTGCCTTTTCCCCTCTTATTGTTAAAAATGTATTTACTTAGTGTTTTCTTTTATATTTAAAATATAAGATGTAGGAAAACAATAGTACATATCCAATCAGGAACAAAAAAAAAAAAAAAAAAAAATAAAAAAAAATCGGTTTCGTATAGCGTGCGCTAGATCAAAAATGTTAAAAGTTTGGTGAAAAAGTGCCTGTACTATGGTAAAGTACCATTTACGTATATTATATTGTAATTCTTTATTGTTAATCAACCGGTAATCAATTTATTGTTTCTTGATTCACGCGAGTCGTACTTCTTGCCCTGCCAAGCCAAGCCAATCAGGAAAATCAAAATGTCGTCACGCAGAGTCTCTCAGACTCCTCATGTGCGAGTGAGACAGATGCTCCAGAAACCAGCGTCAGGTAGCGCTGAGGTAGGTTGCCACAGTACCTCGGCAACAGCGGCATCTACCGGATCCAAATGAAGCATGACCCATCTAACCCCATATATATAACAAAACGAAAATGTACAAAATTGGTTCAGCCGTTTTCAATTGATGAGCTTTCGTACAGGTTCGACATTCATTTTTAAATATATAGAAGCATGCCATGCAAGAGGTAAAGCATCCGACGACAATGAATGGAAGTAGTGTTTGCAGGAAGCCAAAAACTTCTAATCACCCAAACAAATGACAGAATTATTCGGAATAATATGCGCATAAAATATGCCAGCCTTATTATTACATACAATATAAGTTGTGAATCATTTGGACTACCAGTTCCAAATGAATTGCCACTTACGCATACAGAAAATGCAATTGATATTATAAAAGAAGAAGAAATACTGTTTCAACAGTTTTATACAAGTGCAAATCTTGAACAAAAAAATTTGATTGATCGTGTTATACGTGAAGTGCACATGACACAGGTTGCAATGTTTCCTGTTTAACTGCAAATACGTGTTACGGTAAAACATTTCTTCAAACAGCAATTATACATAAACTAAAATCTTTGGAGGAAAAACATTACATAATGCGTCCAAATTGCCAATACCAGTGCTAGAGAATAATATGCCAAATATTACTTCAAATAGTTCTAAAGAACGGTTTATTAATTCAGTAGATTTGATTTGAATAGATAAAATAAAAAGAATGTATTAAGAATTATAGATTAATTTTTAAGGTATTTAGCAATCGATCCAATTAAAATAATACACTTTTTGCTGGTAAAACCATTTTTTTGAGTGGTGATTTTAGACAAATTTTACCGGTTGTTCCACACGGGACACGAACTAATTTGATAGAAAATTGTATAAATACCTAGAATCAATTTAATTCATTTCATCATGTTAGTTTAACGCAAAATATGAGAGCTACACCAAATGAAATCGAGGTTGTTCAATTCTTGAATTGAATTAAGAAATTATATTGTGCTCGATGAAGATATTATCGAATTTCTACCGCAAATTATTGGAAATATTGATAACATAATTAATGACGTTTATGGTAATATTCGTGAAACTATATTATCAGAACAAATCCTTACAACGATTTAATCAATTATGATATACTTAATCGTTTCTCAGGAGAGGAAACAATATACTATAGCTTTGATAAAATTATGTCTGGTCAAAATGGCTAAAATGTTAATGATTATCACATTGAATTTTTAAATTCATTGAATGTTAGCGGAATACCACCTCATAAATTAAATTTAAAAGTCAATTCTTTAATTATATTATTTAATTATATTCATTCGAAACTTAAATACTGAACATGCTTTAGTAAATGGAACACGAATGAGAGTGAAATACGCAATACGATTGACTGTGAAGTATTAACGGGAACGGCTATAAGTTTCAAAGAACATAGTTCCCAGTAATATTTACATTTTGCTAAGTATGACCTTATATAAATCAAAGGGCCAAACTTTTGATAAAATTTGTGTGTAGAGTTCGTCCATTTGACAGTTTGAAATTTTATATTTCTAATCACATTGGTCAAGGCAACTTCCACAATGATAATAGAATTTTTACGAAAAATATTGTTTATAGAGAAGTTTTAAATTGATTTGAATTGCAATTAAATTTCAAATTCAAATATATACATATGTATATTTTAATTGAATTGGGAATAATATATTGTACATATATCAAAATTGAAAACATTCAAAGTCCTCGAATTTTAATGCTCGAATTTCGACCATTGGGCAATTACTAGTTATGATAAATAGCTACTCTCGCCGGTGAAACTTCAGGTCTTTTACACTTATAATTAAATTGTTATTCGGAATATCAATTGGTTCTTTGTTTTCATCTGACAAAAGTAGAACATTTGACTTTTCTACAATAGCATCGTTTTTAGAATTCCGGACCCAAAAGGTACCCTATTGCAGAGACTTCGTTGTCCGTCCGTCCGTCTGTCCTCGGGTCATATCTCGTGAACAGTAATAGCTAGATATTTAAAATTTTCACAGAATGTGTAGTTATATCAGCAACAAATACTAAAACTAAAGTATTTTTAAAAACTTAAGGAGGTCACCATAAAAGAAACATTTCGGTTTGTATGGCAGCAATACGATCCAGTAATCCCACGATTTGGAAATTTGGAATTTTGAATTTGGTTGGTTGGTGGGTATATATCAGAAATGTACGCTGTCGAAAATTCAGTTTGATGGGACCACTAGCGAGGGTATCTCCCATACAACCCTCATTAAAATTGAGGTTCTTATTGGAAAAACTTTTATGATTTCTGTACGGAACCCGTACGAGTCTGACTCGCACTTGGCTGATTTTCAAAATACTATACAGTTACTGACGAATACAACAAAAGTTTTGGTGACCGCTTGTAGTGTATTGTTTGTTACCTTTTTCAATCTAACATTAGATCCTCTTGATGACATGTTGATTTTTTGTGTTTATGTTTATGTTTATCTGCTTCTGCATTTAGAGGTGTTCCTGCTCTACCAATTCAAATTTGGAGCTGTCTCTTGTATTCATATGAATATTTTTCGAGAAAAATAAAAAGTGCTCATAATTTTTGAGCACACCTCGTACATCCGCATTACAAATGTATTCAAACAGTTGGATGAAGAAATGTCGGTGACTAAGAAGTTGAATTGGAAAGCTGAATAAATAGTTTTTTTTTTTTTTTGTTTTGTTTACACTTATTTTTTACAAAAAAATAATAAAATAAACTTATTATATTAAATCCTGCCATGAAGCTCTATTATTATCTAACACGAATGAGTCAACTTGAGTTAAGTTGAGTTCATTGTAGTTGAAATGAATTTAGTTGAGCTGCAGAACATACTCGTACACATGGAATTTCATTATTTAAGTTACGTGACTGAACTGAATTAAATAAGAGAGAACCCAACAGAAGTGCTGTTGGGTACTCAAGACGTTTTGCATTGCGTTATATTATTTTAAGACTGCTACAGCAACATCAACATCGACAATCTAGGAGTGCCTTAACATGAAATATCCTCTTCAAATGGTTGGTTAAGAAGCAGCGACGTGTAATGGTTTGGGGTATAAATAGCATAACAATTACTTTAGCCAAAAGGAAATTGGCAATGAGATTTACAACTTCTAACAAACTGAATGAGTCATATGAGAGTTATTGGCTTTAATGTGGCTTTAATGTCTATTGAGACTCTTATTTTTTTTAAATTTATTTTAAAAAATATTACATTTATGTATTTTACCTATTCATTAGTAAAGCTTATCATAATTTGTAAGACTTACTTTTTTGGATAAAAACTTCCGTTACCGGAACTATTATTATACATTTCTGAAAAGAGCAAGATGGAAAATGTAGAAATGAAAAAAGGACCTAGAAAGCAAACTTCAATAAACTGAAAAACATAATATCAATTGCAAATGGTTTGTCACCATCCCGTATGCTTCTAATTTTTAACCACAAACAGGTTCATCTATAATAAAGATACGTATTAAGTTTGTAACAGGCAGAAGGAGACAAAAAAATCACATAAAGTATATATATTCTTGATCAGCGCGATTAGACGAATTGATTAAGCCATGTCCGTCTGTCCGTCTGTATTTATGCAAACTAGTCCCTCAGTTTTGGAGCTAGAGAGCTGAAATTTTACATGAACCCTCCTTTTTACCATACGTCGGAAACACTTGAATCGGACCACTAAGAGTGGTAAGTCCCATACAAACCACCCATTTGAATTCATGTTCTTATTAGAAAAACTTTTTTGATTTTTGTCCTATCGAACTGAAACTTGGACACTATCAGTTTCCAGGAAAGGTGCAACACATTTTTCGGAACCAGCCCAATCATACCACTAAGAGGGTACCTCCCATACAAACCACCCATTTGAAATCATGTTCTTAATGGAAAAACTTTTTTGATTTTTGTCCTATCGAACTGAAACTTGGACACTATCAGTTGCCAAGACAGGCACACTATATTTGTCGGAACCAGCCCAATCGAACGACTAGGGACGGTACCTCCAATACAAACAACCCATTTGAATTCAGGTTCTTATTAGAAAAACTTTTTCGATTTTTGTCCTATCGAACTAAAATTTGGAAATTATCAGTTTCCAAGAAAGGTGCAACACATTTTTCGGAATCAGCCCAATCGTACCACTAGGGGGCTACCTCCCATACAAACCACCCATTTGAATACTACAATGAAACATTCACTGCGTCCCGTGAAGAGTATTTCATCTTCGGCATAGTCGAAGATAACGTTCTTTCTTGTTTTCTATTATTATTATTACTTTTTAAAAGCTATTATTTAACCTAAAGTATATGTTATTGGGCATCCACGGTGATTAAAAAAAATTAATTTTTAATCTGGTGTTCACAGTGATTAATATTTTTTTTATCAGCTTTTTTGTTTTGGTACTACATACACATATAGTGGCGGCGCGTGGCGGTCCTCGTGCCTTACTCGGCCTCGCAAATTAGAAGAGAATAAAAATTTATTTTATTATTTTATGATTTATTTTGTTATTTGAGCGCTGCTTAAAAAACACTATTATTAAATGAGTACTCACAAGCAATATGAGAGCGAAAGAGAGTATACTCATAACTGCTCAAAAGTATCATTTTTTTAAACAGTCGAAACCGGTAAAGTTTAACACCTCTTAATTGCACTGTTTTTCCATTTGCCGCAAAATATATTTGTCGCCATTGCCACTGATTAAAGACGCTGACGATGTTGCGTTCAAAAGTCATAACAATAACGAGTTCAATGCGGTGTTTCGCAACTGTTTAATTATTTAAATGTATTTTAGGTCATCATGTCTGCAGGACGCAGTAGAGACAGAGATACAGGGAGGAAACCGGAACATCAAAAAGATAAAGAAGGGCTGAAACGGTTCTGTCTAACCAAACTATGAGTTATAATGCATAAGGTATAATGCAATTTCTTGAGAAACATGTAACTGCTTCAGATAAAATTTTCAAAATTTCGTTAGTTTCTAAAACAATGAAGATTCTAAATCCAATGAAGAGTTAAAAGTGAGCAAATTTGCCATTCAGAAATCACGAACTGCTTGTTCAATCAACCGAGTCATTTATAGACCGAGAAAGTGGGTATTTCCAATAACAAATAGAGAAATTTTAAACTTCTTTGGTTTCGGTTGAACAAAATTTTTAAATTTTGGTTATCGTCTTTGTATCACATTGCCTCATCGGAAAAGAAAACAATCATATTAAAAATAATTGTGAGCAGGCAGCTTCATTTACTGCCTTTTAAGTTTTCTGTCTACAGGTTGCGTGTGTATTGCTTTATGTTAGAACTTGATTCACTTAAGTACTTGTGATCACAGGTTCGATACCCGTGCTCAGTGGTCGGACTTGTATGGAGAGTGCGGCCAAAAATACTTCCAGTAGAGATATCAACCTGAAATTTTGGTTATGTCTTTGTGTATATGAGAGAACTATTGAATGAAAAATGGGTGAAATTCGACCCTCCTTCACACATCCCACTACCCACCTACCATAAGAAAATGTTTTTAAAAAATGTAAAACGCAATTTTGTAGTAACTTAGAGTATATAGCTTGTAATTGTAGTGTAGTGTATAAACATAACATAAATAGCCGGTAAGAATAATCAACGAGAGAGTAAGACACATAACAATAAGTGCAATATAATTTAAGAGCGTAACGTCATAATCTCTCGTTGCATAAAAACGATGATCAGCATGCTGAATGGAGTAGCCGCGTGACGTGATGATAAAAGGAAGCAATGTTGGACCCAACAACAGCAACATAGCAGACAATAAAACGATGATGATAAAAGAAGACAGCGTTGGGATGTTGTTGGATTGCTGACAGTGAAAAAGTGAAGAAGTGAAACAGACTATAATTTGTTCTTAATATTTACGGCAAGAAGTATTTAATGCCACCCACTTTCAATAAGAAAAAAATTAAAAAAAAAAATGTTAACTCAATTTGTTTTTCAAATTTATGTATATTTATTTATTTACAATATGGTTTATATATTTAAAATACTTATAACAAAAACTAATTAATTTTAAGCAAATCAAAAACTGATTCTTTAAACTTAACTTTTGCTTGCATGGTAAATTTCTTTGTCTCGTAATGAAAGGATTTGAGTTTCAAAGAAGTCTATTTATCAAATGATATGAGTGGAATTTTACGAGCTTTTATGCTGCTGAACTTTTTTATATCATTATCTTTAGCTTCAGCAGCCTCCTCGGAAAGCTCTAAAACCAATACTAGCGCATGTTCTCTAACGTCAGGTGCATGTATTAAAATTTTATGTACAGAAGGTTGAAGATAGTACCATGGATACATCTCTATCAGCCCCTTAGCAGTATCTATTGCATATATTTTGAATTTTTCATCATTTATTTTTTACACTGAAGACATTGCTTTGAGTAATGTTGCACATCTATAAATTTAATCCTTATCAACGCCCGTCATTTCAGCAGACAAATCCGAGCTATTAAGAAATTTTGTTGCTCTGTTTTCGTCATTTGACGTCCCACTACTTCTTCTAGCTTTGTCTACATACAGTTAATCCCATTGTTTTCCGAAAGTCCGAATTTTTTGTTTTCTTGCCAAAAGTTGTGCTTTTCCTTCTGCGGATCTAATTTGCTACATTTTTTGGTCTAGAGTATATGAGGTATGTCAAATATATTCGAAAATCGTAGGTACGAGTGTAGGGATGATAACCCAAGTTCATAACGACCTTTGTAGACATCTTTTTCTAAAAATTTTCCCACATTGTTCATCAAGGTAGGTTTTGGCCCACATTTGTAACATTTTGCAGAGGATGTATTGCTTAAAGTATTACATATTTTACCATCAACCAAATTCAATTAAGGTGTATTTTTCTATTATTTTCAATGTATTCTGTGCGCTCTAACATGTTGACTTTGTTCCGTTCGTTATCGATAGACAGTTGGGTCGTCTCTTTTTTTATATTGAAATCTTCTAATTGGTCTAAAGTAGACGGTCGACGATGGACGAGGATTTTTCCAAATTATGTTAACACTATGAGACTCATCTCGTTTAGATATAACTTGAAGAGGATGGCATATACGATGTTACAAATAAGCTTTTGTCTTAATAATTATTGGAAACTTTCTGCTTATATTCGCTATGTGTTGTGCTACCGCCGAACCCCCATTTCCTAATTAATGTTATATTGTTCATTACCTGTTATATCATTCGTATCATTCATAACACTACTCTGTAGCTGTAATATACGCGGAACAGTGTGATTTATCAAACAGTGCAGCTCGACTTCAGTGTGTCATTCGCTCACAGTAATGTTATTTGGGCAAGTTTCTTTTTTTAGCTTTCAAAATATTGTCTTAGCTGGGTAATAGATCGTAAGAAATTTTACAGTTTATGAACTTCCGAATTAGCAAATACTGATGTATTAAATTAGTTTCTATTATTAGTGAAAAAACAAAAAAAATCGTTTTTTTCAAGGAAATTTACAGTTTAAAGTGGTTTAAAAAATCAAAATTATTGTCAGAAACCTTATTCCTTCATTCGTTACCTGATAGAAATATCTAAGAAGATTGTGTGAAAATTTCAGAGGCGATCGGTCTAGCCGTTTCGGAGAAATTTTGCTCACCGACTTTGAAAACACCGTTTAGAAAAAAACGCGTTTAAAGTTTTAGGAACCATTTAAACTAATTTAAAAATTTTTTTTTCCCACTTACATCGAGTCATCTATTCCAGGGCCATAAGAAGAACCATCTGCTTCATCGTTTGCTTATAATACAGCCAATTGTTGTTGTCTACGTGACATTCTCCCCTCGCGCGTTCTCCCTTGCGCTCTTGCGTCAGAGATCGAGATGCGCTCTGCGTCCTCTTTTTCTACGTAGGCATGGGCATTAGTGATAGTCCCAGTGCGTTCATCAAATATAGAAGATATGTTTTCCCTTCGTTGAATATACCGGCAGCCAGATAAGCAGCAATTTCAACGATCTTAGAGCCACATGGGATTATTTTTGGAGTTATTTTCCATATCAGCTGATTATAACTTTCATTATTGTTTTGCGTGAAACCACCAACGCATCTTTCTAATAATTTTTCATTGCTCAGATCTGTGTAAATTGGAAGTATAGCAACATCAGGTGGTAAGGGTTGATAATCATGTTTGTAGCTTGATAATGTGTTCAAGGCTCGCGCTTTCTGCCAAGAACACCACGAGTCTTCTCCAGTCGAGCATTTAACATGTTGAGGATTGTCGTCAGTGGAGCAATGATAATAAGAAGCCCAAATGGCATTAGACATATTTTCAACAGAATCACAGTGTCTTCTCATCGCTAAGCCATAATACACCGTTAATTTATCGTTGTGATGCTGTTTCAAATTTAACTGATCCATTACACGATTTACATTGGACATATTCACTGATAGCCGCAACAACCGTAATAAAATTTATAATTCGATATTCAATCAAAGTATCACGAGTCACTAGTATTTCATCTTGGGCCTTGAATTTTTTTGCTGAAGCACTGAAACTACTTTCATCATATTCAGCTGTCTTTGGATTATAAACACCTCTACGTTTATTCGGTCGTGATAACTGTGCACTGGAACGTCTTCTAGTTTCTCTGCTGATTTTACGAGGCATTTTTTTTTTTTGTGTTATATTGGAGCTATTTAAGCAAAGACAATTAAAATGTCGACGTGGCGTCGTTGTGAGGGAGTGTGCCTGGCAAACAGAGGGCTTGGGGTTTGAGTCCTGCACTGGGAATTTTTTTTATTTTTATATTGAAAATGGTCGCTTTAAATATTTTTGTTTTTGTAAATATAAATTACAAGCTTTGAACAGCCACACTTTGCTGTGGCCTTTCAAATAACAAATATAAATGAGTCTACTTGGACTATTTCATTCTACTCTCAAAATAATTATAATTATTATATTGGAGCTATTTACGATAACAATCAAAGTGTCTGTGTGATGTAGTGGTTAGAGAGTAGAACTGGCAAACCGAAATCGTGAGGTTCGACTCCTGCACTGCGAATATTTTTTTTTTTATTTTTACTTAATTCTGTCTTAATAGAACTCTCATTACTACATTATTGTATTTTTTAGTTTAAGAATTTATATAAGAAAGTTTGAAAATAAATAAAAACTAGAAAGAAGGTTATCTTCGACTATTGCGAAGATGAAATACTCTTCACAGGATTTGTATAGGAGGTGCCCTCCTAAGTGGTCCGATTCGGCTGGTTCCAACAAATGCACTGCGATTATATTGTAAACTAATTGTGTCCAAGTTTCAGTTCGATAGGACAAAAAACAAAAAGTTTTTCTAATAAGAACATGAATTTCAATGAGGGATTTGTATGGGAGGTACACCAAAGTGATCAGATTTTGCTGGTTCCAACAAATGTCAGGCGTCTGTCCTGCAAACTGATAGTGTCCCAGTTTCGGTTTGATGGGGAAAAAAACAAAAAGTTTTTCTATAATAATAAGAACATGAATTCCAATGGGTGGTTTGAATTGGTGGTACCCACCCCCCTAGTTGTCCGATTGGGATACATATTACACCTCCCTTTTTATTAAATGGATTTAGTGCATTTTGCAAATCCATTCATTAATTTAATATTTGAATAAAATACAAAACTTATTTTTACCTATATGTTTGTTTTAGTAAAAAGCTCTCTCTTTGTGATTAATATATTTTTTTTTTTTTGTATCTAAAATTTAATAATGTTATTTTTATTATATTTTTGTTTTTCATTTCTTTAACCTGTCTGTGATTGTGCAGTAATTGTTATCATCAATCTTTGTTTCTTTATATGGTTCAGAGTATTGTGTGTCCATTAGTGTTGGGTAAGTATTGCTCACTTTGGAGAACATATTCACTTGTTCTTTTTTTTTTGAAGTGAGTCAACTCGCTCACATTGCTCACTCATGAATTGCAGTTGCTCATGACAACAACACATACATATGTTCAAATTGATATTTCAGCATGATTGATTATATGTAATCAATAATAATGATTATTAAAAAAATAACCTTATTTTTTTATATAGTGCGGTAAGAGAACTTTAACAAATTAAGTTAACTTTATGTATTCACATTAAAAAAAAAAAAAACACACAGTACTAAAAATACAGTTTAACTACATACTAAAAAACATAAAATAATAAAATAAATTTTTATTCCTTTTCTATGAAATTAACAGTTACAGCCAGGTAACTCTCATTGGTCATAGAGGTCCAACCGTGTGTTGTTAAACAAACAGCAGTCACAGCACTCAACTTTTCTTTAAAGTTGCCCAATTGCTCATCCCGTATTTTTGGTAACAATACTTTGGTTAGGGTTTTTCTGGTTGGTAACTTATAACCGGGCGTAACAGAGACATCTTTAACAAACTTTTTGAAGTCCGGCACTTCCACCAACCTCAACGCATGGTGACCTTTGGCGATCATTCGTACTAGTTGTCGATCAACTTGCCGGCTTTTACTTGCTGTGACTGGCTTATATACAAATGATGCTATTTTGGATCGGTGTTTATTTTTTAGGTGCCGGCTCAGGTTGCTTTGCGACTTACAGCTTAAAATATTATTGCAACCAAATTTCGCTGTATTTCCTAATATTTATTTTATATATATATATTATTATTATGCTTATATAAACTACTATCGTATAAACGCGCTGAGTGATTTTTGAAGTAAAAAGTTGGAAAATTAACTACTATTCGACATACATTGTGTAAAAGAGAACAAGTGGGCAAAAGGAACAACAGAGCAAAAAGAACAACACAACAAAAAAGAACAACAGAACAAAAAAGAACAACAGAGCAAAAAAGAACAACAGAGCAAAAAAGAACAACAGAGCAAAAAAGAATAACAGAGCAAAAAAGAACAACTGAGCAAAGTGGGACAACAGACCAAAAAAGAACAATAAGGAACGAACATGTCCACTTGTTCAGTGTAGTAAGTAAGTAACTCTTTTTTATTCACTCACTCATGAACTACACAACACTACAAACAATACTCGACCGCAACGCACAAGCAGACACACGTTGAAGGCAAGCACAAAAGAGACAGAGAGAGAGCAAACTTTACATAACAGAGTTTATTTTACTTAGTGATTAACATCATATGAAATGACTTAATATCGGCCGCGTTGAATTAGAACAGAACAGAGTTAGCAGGTTGGCTTCTTGTGTGGTAATCATCACCACTGTAACAACTTTAAGGTTGCCTGATTCCTTGTTCCATTTCAGGCGTTTCTGTAAGCCCACAAGGTAGTCGCGTGACTAGTCCTTCCAAAAACGTTGTTTGATAGCTTATACAGATTGTCTTCTAACGGTATACACAGGGAACTTGCACAGGATATAACTAGACACGTTAGTTGGACCAAGAGAATAAGAAAACTTCAGTGATCTAAGATTTTGTAGAAGGTTCACGTCATCTATTACAGGCATTCTAAAATTAGATGAGACTCTACATATAATTCAAACACCGAATTGCTAAAAACGGTGCACTGGCTGTTCCTTAAGTTATAGTGTTAAGTTGATAAATTTGCGATTTATCAGTAGGTCTTTCTCTCCAAACAATTAACTAAAATTTTCGCTGATCCTCATTGATTTCCACTTGCCGATACATCCTGGTTATATCAGCTGTCATTGCATATTTGCGAAAATGAAATTTAAGAAGTGTTGCGTATAGGCATGGCTGTATAGTTGGGCCCACCATTGGTATATCATGAAGCGATAGTTGTCTAGATGTTTTACATGATGCATCACAGACATCCCGTAGCTTTGTGGATGTACTATGTGGTCTTCCTACGCATTGATATGGAATGAAATAATATGGTTCCCTGGGTGTGATGGTGTTGGTTGCAGTCATGTTGCCCAATGATATACAATATATTCTTTCATGAATTTAAAGTACATTGACTGAATGGTTGAATTAGCTTGCAATCTTCTTTCTAAAGATAAGAATCTCCTTTTTGCCGTGTCGAACGATGATCCTAGGTAATTTGCAATCGATTTGAGAGGAAATGATACTTTAAATCGTTCAGAATGAAGTGGAACAATGGATTCAATAAACGATTTCTCACACAAGGCTTGGTCTGTTATTGTTTTCTTGCAATGTGTTGACTAAGGAACTTGTATGAAATTGGTTTCAGCAAGTCGAAAAATCATCCGCTCCCGGTTTATAACGGTTGATTTTTTTAGCAATTTTTTTGGCAACACCATTTTTAACAGCTGACGCGGTTTACGTGCCTCGTGTTACTGTCAAACACGTTCATTTTGATCTATAATTTAACCATGAATCGACTCACAAGCGAACAGCGTTTACAAATTATTAAATTTTATTATCGAAATTCATGCTCGGTAAGGCAAGTGTATCGTGCACTTCTTCCATACAATGGTCAGTTTGGTCGACCTTCTGAGACGGCTATTCGGAATGTTGTGACTAAATTTCGCATCCAATTTACATTATTGGACATTAAACCACCAACACGCATACGTAGAGTGCGGACAGAGGCAAAAAACGCAGCTGTTACTGATGACCATGAATTACCGGCTTTGCGCCTTTCGCAGCATTTGGGCTTCTGTTACTCCCCTACGTGAAAAATTTTCCGAAAGGATTTGGGTGTGAAACCTTTTAAAATACAGCCGCAACAATATAAGCCGCGCGACCTACCACAACCACAAGGAGGACCAATCAGTTCAAAGAAAGATTGTATTTAATTGGGCAAAGTTTACTTTGCGAAAGCAAAACCGCCGGCAACATGTAGATGTCGAGGCAGAAAGATGACAGGTTAAAGAATGTGATATTTCCAATGTTAGATTTAAGTATCCTGAGGAAGGCAATAAGGTTGGGACTTTGAAACAGAAGTACCAACAGAATCATTACTGAATACAAGATCAAGTAATCTACTCGAATGATTGACAATCGAGTTCATTTGAAATAAAGAGTGGTCAAATAGGGCGTCCAAGAAATCATGATGTGCTCAAGGAAATAGATAATTCGAAGTATCGAAAAAGAACCACGAAATGAGTGGGAGGTTAAAACCGCCTAGAATAAGAGAATCACGGTCTCGAAGAAGGTTATTAACTGAGTTAATAGCATTGGCATGACTGAAATAAATTTCCAAATTGGAATCTGGCGGAATATAAGAACACGATATGAAAACAGATTCATAAGGCAACAAGTTTGAGCAAAAAATTTCATTGCTAAGAATACAAGAGTTAAGCCAAGTTTCAGAAAACGCTATAAAATCTGCTTCAAACGAGAAACTATTCCTATACAATATTTTAAGCTTAGTAAGGAGACCTCTAACATTTTGATGCTGATTATCAGAAGGCCATCTTAGTTTTTTGAGATGGTGTTCGAAAGTGGAATGGAACTTGTAAAACGCACACTAGCCGATGGTCGAAGTTTTTTACGTCGAGGTTTAAATTCATGGACAATAATATGCTCCGGCCAAAATTTTGCATCACAAATAGTAGGAAAAATATCGTTCGGAGCACTTATTTTGAAAGAGGCAATGTCACGCGGGTTCGAGAAATTGAATTTCTGAACATTCACCTTAACATTTATTTTGGCTTCAATATAAGAAATAATCGTATCTTCGCTGGTTGCATCTGCTGCCAACCTAGAAATGAAAATATTTCGATGGGGTGCAATCACAGTAAGAACAGGTGTTGAATTGGAGTAAGTCAAGTTAGATTCCCATTCCCTTCAATGGTACAGATGCCAATAGGGGCTCAGGTACCGACAAAGAAAGGGGTGTATGACCATTACTGGACTCATTACCATTGTTGTCCACCGCAGTGTTCAACTAGGAATGTAAAGCAAGTCTAGACCGTTTGGAAGTAGATGCTATATCAGAATTATCCTTCACGATATTGGGTGATGTTGAAGAAGTTGGTCTAGACCGCTTAGAACTACATACTTGAACCACAGGTGGAACAAGTGGACTTATCTGTAATACTGGGTCCCTTGACATAGGCTCAGGAATATGGGAAAATTATAGCAGGAGTATGGGATGTAGATAAGGGTAAAGAGTGGGGCATAGGAATTGAAGTAGTACTATTAGGAGGAGTAGGGTTAATCAATGAAGCTGGTGACAATAAAAGAAGGGGAGGAGGTGTTTCAAACTGATACTTACTAAGTAAATCCACATCCGAATCAAAATCTAAAGCAAGTTGTTTAACTGACCTATTCAGCTTGATAAATCTCTCACATACACTATGATACATCGACGAAAATTCAACCTGATTCTTGGAACATGACGGCATGACCACGTCAATCTGCCACAGACACTTTTAGATCTGCTTACAACAAATCGTTTTCAAGCCAAATATTAAATAAAATGGCAAAAGATATTAAGCTACGTATGGAGATAAAAAAAAAAAAAGAATTTGAAAAACCCAAAACACGCAGTAAAAAAAATTTATGGGGCGCCCTGTCAAGCAGTTGCAGTATATACTGTATAAAACCGTATATAAAAACAACAAGTAAGAATCTGAACTTATCAGATATTATCGCAACAAAAACGAAAAGCAAACAAAAAGCTTTGAAATGTTAATCACAATAACAAAAAGCAAAGAAGTAAAACAAGAGAATAAAAAAACACAATAACAAAAATGCACTGACACAATACTCCGAAATCTAAATCGTCCGAAATTGTGCAACGGAACAGGACTCGCTGTTAAAAAAATTGTGCATAATTTGATTGAAGCTACTATATCATAGGAAAGTTCAAAGGTGAGGATTTGCTTATTCCAAGAATACCACAAATGCCAACTGACTTTCCGTTTGACTTTAAGCGTGTCCAGTGTCCGGTGCACCTTGCATTCGCAATGGCAATTAATAAATCTCAAGGCCAATTGTTAGAAGTGTGTGGCATAAACCTAGAATTGCCATGTTTTTCGCACGGACAGTTGTACGTAGCGTGTTCGACAGTCGGTAGACCATCGGCGCTCCTGATGGAAAATCTAAAAATATTGTACAATAAGGTATTACAATATAGTAATTAACTATTTTATATGTTGCAACATTTATATATATATTATATATTGTTGTATATTTACATTGTAATATAATCTATATAAATTAATGATTTTCAATTTTTGAATTAATTAAAGAAAAGATTTTCAAAGTTCATTTGAATAAAGAATCTTTCAAACTTTATTTGAAATTAAAATGTAAAATGTATTTAATGAGCTTCTGGTGAAGACTAAAAACTATCTTACTGATCTAACTTATTTTATAGCTTTATTTTGCACATGCCGCGGTGTTCGTTCTGGTGGCAGAGTGCTGACCTAGCAGTCCTGTTGTAATTTTCCGTTGTTTGTCCAACTGCATATTTCGTGCATGTGGAGCTCATATTACGTCTCGGGAGCGTTGCACTTATTTGTCAACGCTGCAAGAGCTGTTGCTAACGTCGGTCATGTCTTATTTTATGCTGACCGACTTGCATTCAGCGAGCTCGTGTTAACTCCTCCCTCACTTAAGTGAAGGCCGTCCTCGGGCTTCGTTAAACTCTTTATTGCCTTTTGCAGAATGTCGATTTCTTGTTTCCGCTTAAAGCGCTGTTTTACAAGCAGAATGCAATAGAGTGTCAATGTCACGACGAGACACGCACAGCCCGCTAATATTGGCCGCACAATAGTTGCAGTCTTTATGTCGCTTATGTAGCGTAGGTTTTTCTCGTTCAAGTGTTGCAGGAAGGGCAAGCTTAACTTCTCCTGGTGTCCCGTGATGTTCAAGAGAGCGGAGGTTGCTAATCTAGGCGTTTTCTTCTGGACGCTGCCCTGGTTCACGTATCGTGTGCCATTTATCAATATGGCCTCCCCGAATGTGACCAGATACGTGCCGTTGACGGTTCTCTCTGTTTCATTCGTCTCTCGTATGGTGGCTTGCCTGTCATTCACGATGATCATGCCATCGCTTACCACCGACACAGGCTCGAGATGGCTCGTCTGCGTTTTGCAATGCGCAACAATTCCAGAGTGTAGCTGCAGTGCACATGTCTCTTCTACGCCTCGTTTGCAGAATGATGTTGTCGTCGTTGTTCTGCATGTGTTGACCGGCAGGAAGCTATGGTCACATTCTGCTATTATGTTGTCTTCAAGGTGTAATACCTTACCGGCATGTGCGACGGGAAAGATTATAATCTTCTTACATAAGAGCTTAGGTCTAGGATATTTTATTATGAAATGAATATTATTCTCGTTTTGAAAGATCTTAACATTAGCTACCTCCATAAGTTGTGTTATACTAAGGTCTGTGAAACGCTCATTCAGTATGCTTTTGAGGTCCTCATCATCGAGGATCATTGGATTAATTATATTTTTCTTTGCCAGAACCACTGATAACATTAAATTTTGTATTTCTGTTGTTAATATTCTGTTCCTAGCTAACAAAGTTTCATACAAATGAGCGGTATCGATTTTCTCTTTCCTCGCTATGCTAATGAGTTTGTTAACCGTATTGGTTAGTTTATTGATTTGTTCCTGTGCTTTTGTATTTATTATTATCTGTCTATTGTTGGATTCTATGAGCTGTTTCTGTGTAAACGTCACTTGTCTAAAATCGTCCGCGTCCGGATTTCCTGCTATTACCTTCAAGGCTGTGCCCAGGAAGTCTATACTTCTCGCCTGCCTGTGGTGAATCTTTATTGCTGATAGCAGGGTGTTCAGGTGTCCAATGTCGATGTCCAGTATTTTCCGCATATGTGATTGCGGAAAGTAGTCGGTCATGGTGGCCGTCTCGTTCACAAGTTTTGAGTATAGGGTTAGGTCCGAGGTATGTCTAAGATAGTCGTAATCGTCCCAAATTATCACGTCTCCGTCCATTATCGGTATGTAGTCTGAGTGGGTGTAGTCCGTCAGTCTTGCGGTCGCTGTCGTCATTACGGAGAGTAACACTGAAAGGAACCTATCGAAGAATATTAGGTTAGTTAAATCAAAAATCTGGGTAATTTTATCTTATCTTATATTGTCCTTGTGGACCGCCCTCCCGCGAATGAGGACCGTTGTCCCCAGGTCCGCCTCGACCCTTTCCTCTACATAAAGGGGTGTAAGTTTATTACCTAACCTCCTGTTAGTCTTTACTAGCACTGTTTCGCCAACTTGGAAGACCCTATCCTGCCTTTTCTCATTGTGCTTGGATAGTTGGGCTTCTTGTGCTTTATGAATTTTCTCTGTTACTGCTTGTTCGAGTTCAGGCGGGGCGGAGTGAATGATGTCAAGGGGTTTCCTTTTTGTTATAGAATGGATTGTCCTGTTATATTCGATAGTGGCTTGTATGATCACATCGACTGTATCGCTAGTTTTTCGTTCTATTTTTAGGCACCGGGCGATTTCTAAGAGAGTACTGTGAAATCTTTCTACCTGTCCGTTGGACGTGCTGTGTAATGGGGGTGCGTTGGCCACTTGAATTCCGTATTGGTCTCTCAACATAGTTATGATAGTTTCTGAGTTTAGCGACGCTTCGTTGTCACAATAAATTGTCTTTATTCTGGGGAACAAGTTTATTATCTGGAGCAGGGCTGGTCTTACGTCCACTATTGTACGCGACGATATCGGTTGGACAATTGCTAATTTAGAAAATTTGTCTATGCATGTAAGGAAGTGTCTCTTCTCTGTTGCGAAGATGTCAATATGCAACATCTCGCCTGCATACGTTGGGATAGGTGTCTTCCCTATGGGCTGTCTCTGTGGATGTCGGTCGTACTTCGACCTTGCGCAAACTCTGCAGTTAGCGACCACCTCATTGACGAGCCTTGACATCTTTGGGAAGTAATACTCATTCAGAATCTGACCTATGTTTTCTTGTGCGGCTCTGTGGGCACGATTATGTTCTGTCACAGCAATCTCCCTTTGCTCACTTCTATCTCTATATGTCGATTACAAAGTTTTCTGTATATCGGAATTTTGTAGCTGGGAAGCTTCTAACCAGTTCATGTTGAATCGTGGCTAAAATCGGTAAGCTGCAATGTATTGCGTTTACCACATTTTGATTTACTACCTCCTTTACTATATCGACCAGTTTGTCCCTGTTTAGTACCTGGATAATATGCCTTGTTTTTTCGCCGAACATTATGAATCTCTGTTTCGACTCAGCCTGCGCCTCCTCGATCACTATCTGATTCCTGAAACAGTTCACCGGCTTGTCTACCTTTTCGATGGTGTAGGTCAAAGACTCCTCACTATGCATCGTAGCTACGTCTGACTCTACTTGATTGTTCAAAGCACAAATATTTTGCCGCGATAGAGCATTACATGGTTCTCTTTGCCTGGTTTGTAGAACACCTTTGCGTTGTGTTCGTCTACAAAGGCCTTCCAGCGCTTTAGTTTGGCGTTCGGATTTCGATCCGATACAGCGAAGGTGCGCGGCTGATGATCTGTGAAGATATTCAACGCCCGCACACCATACAGGTAATGTCTAAGGCTCTTCAAGGCCCAGACTATGGCCAAGAGTTCACGCTCGTTGGTCGCGAAATTCATTTCCCTGTCTTTCAACGTCCTTGAAATCATTGTAATTGGTTTACCATCTTGTGACAGTACGGCTCCCAAACCCTGCGATGAAGCATCTGTTGTTAAATCAAATGGCTTCTTGAAGTCGGGGTAAGGGAGCATGACATCTTCTGATGCCAAGATTTGTCTGAGCTTATGGAACGCTGCTGATTGCTTCTCATTCAATTCGATTTTTGTCTTTTTAGACACATATGCGCTAACCCTGCCGTTCTCGCCCTTGAGAATATCTGTCAGTGGTTTTGCTATAGAGGCAAAATCCTTAACAAAACATCTATAGTAACCTGCCATACCTAGGAATGACCTGAGTGAGAACAGTGTAGAGGGTATTACGAATTCCTGAATGGCTCTCACCTTATCCGGGTGTGTTCTGGTTCCCCCCTTTGACACAATGAATCCTAGATAATCAACACTCTCTTTAAAGAAATGTGATTTTTCCGTGCACTTGTTTGCGTCTTGCAAGCTTCTCAAACATTCGTGCTTCAGGTGTTCTGTCAGGAAATATGATTACATCATCGACATACACATAGCACGATTTCCGATCTGTTCGCGGAGAGATGCTGGGGGCATTTTTCAGCCCAAACGGTATCGGCAAAATTCATATTGACTTACTTGAAAAAGCCGTTTTCTCCCTGCGAGAATAATTTGGTGGTATCCTGAGGTTCGAGGTATCATGTGTACTGAGGATTTCGGTCATCGTGGGGAATGTTGTCATCGATTATCTTACGAAAATCTATCACTAGGCGTTTTCCTATCCATCCACACCCTTTTTGTGCCTTACCACCCAAACGGGATTGTTCAAGGACTTAGATGTCTAATGATACAAAATACTCGCTACGCCCGGGTACGGGTATAACTTTGAGTACACGTCATTGTGTTCAGTACAATTGACGTATTATATGGCAGCAATTGCGAATGCCCCAATACGTCTTCATTTGAGTGAAGCGTACACTGGGGTAGACTATGTCGTGAGCTCACATCTTCATTGAACTGAGTAGGTTCAAGCCATGTACCCTACACTCTGTTGCATTGACCTGCGTTCCAAGCCATGCCAAGATATTAAACAGTATGATAATACCAAAGGTTTGATCTATCCCATGTAAGAGTACATGGTGTCGACGAGTTACCTGCACGGTTTACTGTAGCAGCCCGGTGTCCACTAGCACCTCGCCTTTCCGGGACGGGATTTCCCTAAAAAATTCACAGGGTCAGCCTCGCAGCTTCGGCTTCCTGCTCCTCAGCGGCAGCCTCCGCTGCATCGCCGTACTCAGGGTCTTGTTTCCAGGTACCTGACCCGGGCTTCTCCAATTCTGTTGCGGTTTGCCCTATCGTTCCCCTGTACTGCAAAGCATGGTGGCGACCTCCATTCTTTCACTACTTATTTGGTTCCTGGTGCTCCTTGGTGCTGGTTTACCCCTGCCTAACGAAGTTAGCTGTTCTTGAGCTTGACACCCCATTGTCTCTCTCCTGGTTCATCGCCCTTTCTGGTTGCCGTCTTTTATTTCCATGAGCATGGAGCTGTTAGAAGGGCTAAAGCGACGGCAGGTCTGGGGATTAGAACATCGGTCAAGCTTTCTTGACTCCAGAAGTCCGGGCATCCTTTCTGATTCTGGATCTGGCATTGTCAGAATGTTTTGTCGTGCGTCAATTTTTTCTACCTCATCATAGTATTGTGTACAGGACAAGTTGCCCTCAGTTCTACTCCTGCTATTATGATGCCCTTTTATATGACTGTCTTATCGAGCCTACTTATATGCCTTGGAGCGGTAAAGGATCCGGTTCACGGTTCCGACCTTTAACCCTGTTTCAGTTGTTATAGCCTGGTGATGCCGAACACTGCCCACCTTCAACTCATAACGTCATGGGCGGTCTTGGCCGACTACACCTAATCTCTGGCAATGTTTCTGGCTCGACTCATTACATATCTTATTTCTGTCAGGTATTTTTTGGAATACCTTCCACCTCTGGTGCAGACACCAACTTGCTCAACTTGCTGAGTCAAGCCTTGCTGCAGCTCTTTGTGCTGTCAGTAACTGCCTCATTTCCTGCGGCTGTGTGTTGCCAGCGCCGCCTGCGCATACTGCTGGACCTGTTCTGGTCGGCCTATTTCTGTTTACACTATCATATATTGTAAACGTATTAACTCACAGTTCTGTAGTTTATGTATATGTTTTTTCCTCTTTTTTTACTAATCTCAAAGCATCATAAATAATATTTTTATGAGTTATTTCTCTTAAATTTATGCTTCTCACAGGTTGCTGCTGTCTTGTGTAGTTTTCTTCTTCAAGAGATGCTGCGGCTTTGGTGATCAATTGTTTGCTTTATTCGCTGCCCAAAGAGCGTCGTCTCAGCTTTGGTGATCAATTTCTTTGAATTATATGGCTTTTGATGCAAACTGGAGGGTCCGCTTGAGCGCAGCTTGGGCTGCCATGCCAATTTTTGAGTTAATTAATGGATTTTCAATTTTTGAATTAAGCTTGAAATTTTTTGAAATTATTATTCAAAGTTCATTTGAATAAAGAAGTTTTCAAATTCATTTGAATAAAGTAAAATGTTTTAGATGAGTTCTGGGAAGACTAAAAACTATCTTACTGATCTAACTTATTTTATAGCTTTATTTTGCACATGCCGCGGTGTTCGTTCTGGTGGCAGAGTGCTGACTGAGCAAGTGTTCCCCTGCTTGTCATTGAGCCGTTGTTTGGGAGCGTTGCACTTATTTGTCAAGTGCGAGCTGCTAACGTCGGTCATGTCTTATTTTATCTGTTGTTCATTACGGCTGCATACTGAACACGTTCGCGCATATCGATTGTCATTAACATCCATATCGTATATAAGAAAAAAATATGATTGCTTCATTATATCATTTGTTGTTAGATCAATAAATTCGATTCCATCGTTTCTGATAATAATAAACTCTGCGAGGGCGATCAATCACCTCAAAGCTGCATCTTCTATATATGTATGTCTGCTTTATTCTTTGGCGTGTCTAAGTTGTTCGTTTTTCGTCTGTCCCCTCTTGAAAAAAGATCATCGACGAGCTTCTGTGTGTTCTTGTTCTCTGTTCGTACATTCGCTTGTTTTTGCGACAACACAGTTTTTATTTTTATACTTTACAAACTTCATGTTGTGGAATCTTTTTATTTGGGTTTTTTATGCTTAAATTTTTGAAGCACTTCAATAGATAGGTATGTAGATAGAAGATAGAGTACACTACCGATTTTATATTTTTGAGACATCAGATCAGGGCCATTTTTCAAGCGATAGTAGAATTTTCACAAAAAACATTACTTACAGAAAGGTTTTTTTTTTTTTTTTTTCATTCCGACTAGTTTCAGTACGATAGGAACTAACTAGCAATTTGCAGTGAATTTTGCATAATACAAATAAAATAATGTCGAATTGTAGACAATACTATACTAAGTTTTTAATGGATTAGATCTTCTGGCTTTTTTTTTTGCATTTAAGCATACCCACAGGGTCGGGTCCGTGAGGGTAGGGGCTTCATCATTTATATGATTGATCAATCTATCTCTTTGTGCGAGTTAGCTACTTTTTGTTAATAGCGACCGCAACCGAATCGATTGCGAGATCACGTTCGAGATCAGAACAGCAAATATACCAACGGGGTCGCATATCAGCACTTTCAATATCTGCTGGTATTACCGTATTTTATTGTGAATGGTTAACGAGGACTGTTTACCCATAAGCCAATACTTATTTCTATATTTTATATTTTTTCTCAATATGCGTCTACAGCTGAGATCTACCTAGGTCATGTCTAAATACTTTGAAGTATTCGAATATGGAATTTGAATGCCGTTAATACAATATAAAGTGGAAGTATATCGCACAGTACGTGAATTTCAATTTCAACTTAATGTGCCACTTTATCGTCCAGTCATGTATTTCGTCCAGAACGTTCTACAACTTCGAGGTAGATTCCAACTCAGTCTTTCCGACTGAGAGAATAGCCATATCATCGGCATATGTCGCTGTGACGCTGTTTTAGTTGCATGGCAGGTACACAAGTAAATATCCCAGCACGTTTCACTGAGGAACTCCAGCTATGAAACTCTTCTTGTTTTACTCGATAAGTAAGTCCAAAGTACTGGTTCAGTAGAAGCTCTTGAGCCTAGCATGGCACACGTCTTTGAGACTTCGAGGCACAACATTTTCAGTCAATAACAGAGTTATTATCGAACTTGAACACATTGTTGATATGCTATTATCAATTGTAAGGTATAATTTTTCAGCCAATTTTGATAGCATGTAGGGTAAATGGATCATGAACTTGATTTGCTTGGTTTATTACAACACGTCTGCCATTTTCCAATAAATTGGAAAACATTTTAGCTTAAATGTTGCGTTGATGACACATGTTAGATACTTAATTGTTTTCTTTGGCATATGCTTTAATTTTTGATCATACCCCGGCGATTTTTTTTTGGTTTCATCGGATTTTTCATCGGTTACTTCGTGTAGGTGAATCATTATGATAACATTCCGTGTCAGTATCATCGATGGGGTAAAGGTATCCTCGAAGTTTGCAAAGACATCTGCCTTTTGACTAATATTTTTTGCCCACTTGTTACCTGGCATATTGATTGGTGCGCATTGCAATAATGGCTGTTTCAAATTTTTTTGGGCAGTTCCACAGTGAGTAGTTTGAATTACGTTCATTTGTTAGTTCTTGCAAATTATATCTTAGGGTTCTATTGATGTATTCTTTAAGTGTCTGATGCCACCGTCGCCACATTCTCCGTTTCTCAATTTCTTTTATTTGATTTGTGATTACTTTGCTTCAAGTTGCACGTTCCGTATATCATGTTAGTTGAGACTTCACGTCTAATTGATTGTGTCGATTGTCAGCGAAAGGTCAATAGCATCTTCCAAAATTTTTCAAAAATGTTGCAGTCGATACTGGTTCGTAAATGGAAAAGGATGAAAGAGCCTCCAATATTTTTATGTAGTGAAGTAGATTGGAGAATGATCAGATGACATATTCAGCATTTTCAATGCACAAGTAATCAGTTGATACTTTCTTAACAATGAAAAAATCAATTAGATCGGTGTCTTATGTGGATCTGTTGGTCAATATGTTGGTTTGCTTGTTGATATTGCAATATCTCGAAGTGCATCAAACAGTTCCCTTCCTTTAGTTGCTTGGCCCCCAATGTATGTGTCTTGAATATTTGTGATCATACATATTGGGCGCATTTGATCTGATGGTTTAGACGACAGTTATTGACAAGAGAAAAAACCCTGGAACAAAAAAAAAAAACCGAAAAGAAGGTTAAAAAGCTGAATGTTGATCCAAAATGGTTTACTCACTTGCCGTCCCTATTTTCCAACCAGCCAGTGAATAATGAAAACAAAAAAGAGCTGTTTCAATTGCAGGTATGTTTCCTTTGTTTGTCTTTGTAATGAACTCGTACGTGTTTTCATTGATGATGTCAACTATACCGCCTGTTGGAATCTTGCACACAATGTAATGATAGTGCATTCAAATATGAGATAAATCTATTTTTAGGATTTACGTCAATACAGATCTTTATTGATCGTGCTTAAGTCTATCGTTAGATATGTAACAATCTAAATACTAATGACAGGTTGCAAAGATAGTACTCAATAAGAAGCTAAATGAAAACTCATGCAGTATGGTGTCTAGTTTTAAATCAATGAACAAATGATTGCTTCTATGCCAGACATAGCTGTAAAATGTTCATTTGTTGAAAACCTACTCTTTGATTTAAAATACTTCTAACTATCGAAATATCGCTAATTAGTGAAAATTCGCAAATTTTGTTAATATTTTTCGTTTTCGCAAAGGACACGGAAGGATTTTGTTTCAAAAATTCGAACGGAATTGTCCGAACTAAAATAGGGTATCTCACAAATTTTCACCGAAAAATCTCCGGTGGTAATACCAGCATTGGGTTAAAATGTACACGATAATTACAAAAATAAAATTTAACTTTGAATACATTATTAATGAAAATTTGTTTAAAATGATCAATAAATGACTATTATATATTTTGTTTAAAAAATCGAGATGTGGTAAAACTCGATAAATTTAAAATATATATGACAAAATCAAAAAAAAAATCTGCAAACTTCCACAAAATATTGTATAAATTTAAAATATAAAAAAAAGAATAAGACTAAAAAATGGGGCAAGTGCGAGTTAGACTCGTACACGGAGGGTTCCGTATCAGATTGGGGTTTGATTTGACTGATTCCAAAAAATATACCGCGCCTATATCAGAAACTTATATCGTTTAAATTTCAGTTCGATAAAACAAAAAATAAAAAAGTTTTTCGAATAAGTCCAGAATTTTAATGGGGGTTTGTATGGGAGTACCCTTCCTGTGGCCGATTTCGTTGATTCCAACAGAAGTCCGAGCCTATATCGGAAACTTATAATCTAAATTTCTGATCTAATAAGAACCAGAATATTAATGGGGGTTGTATGGGAGCCACCTCCCAAGCAATCTGATCAAACTGAAATTCCAGCAATATAAGTTTCAGATGTATAGCCACCAACCTTCCAAATTTCAAGATCGTGGGATTACTGGATCGTACAGCTGTCATACAAACCGAAATGTTTCTTATATGGGGACCCCTTTAAATTTTTAAAAATATTTTCATTTAGTATTTGTGGACTATATATATAGGACTATACCTTCTGTGAAAATTTCAACTCTTTAACTATTGCGATTTAAGAGATATGACCCGAGGACGGACGGACGGACAACGAAGTCTCTGTAATAGGGTTGCTTTTGGTACCTTTTGGGTCCGGAACCCTAAAAATTAAATAAAAAGAAACTAATACCAAAAAGAAAAAAAGAAAAACAATACCCACATCCAATTAAATTGTATTCAAAGCAACATCGACAACACCAACGGTAACGACAATTGTCGATGATAAAGGTAAGCAGTCACCAGTACATTAATAGTAAATATGGCAGACAGCAGAAAAATTACGGTTGCGGTTAAGAGGCAACAATAATTCCATCGCAGCTCGCAACAAGCGCAGTCAACAAAATCAGCAACAGCAGCTCCAAGTCAAACAAGCAGTCAGCAATTCAGGAGCCAGTATAAAATAAATAGCATCAATTAGGTACCATTCATAAGTCGGTGGACCAGTTATGACATTGTGCGGAAACAATAATGAACTGGCAATGTTTGGAGTTAACATTATCCTCAATGAGAAGCTTCGGGGAGAGTCAATCAGGGTAACACAAGAACTCATCAACAACCCTTGCTGGACGGAGTAAAAAAATAAGCTGAAACAACATTTCAAACCGAGGACAACGTTTGGAGAAATTCATATGTGTAGAGTAGAGAAGGTTAATAATTTAAGGGAATTGTTTATCACCTTTCAAAAGGCAAAAAAATGATTTAATTATATTGCTTGAACTCGAGGGTAGTATCAACTTTTCTTACCAACCCATGTCGATAGGGATTTAATTTGTATATTAATCGAAAAAGAAAATTAATGGGCTAGTAAGTCAATATAGTGAGAATATGAAGCTAAGCTAAAGTTATTGTATGATAGCTATAGCATAGGAACCCTTAGTCTCGTTAGTAATCAATATACCAATAACAATAGGAACCAATATAGTACTAACGTAATAAAGTCAATAATAATGATACCAAAAATGTAGCAGCAATCAATATAATAACAATCAAAACCATAATGATACTCGTTGTAATAATAACCAAAACAGTAGCAGCAGTCAATGTAACAATAACAATTATCAAAACCATAATAATACTCGTTATAATAATAACGTAACAATGGGAACCAATATAATAATAGTAATCAAAGTACTAATAATACTGACTGTACATGTCAATACATATAGAAACCAAGATCTCAAACTTGCAAACACGAAATTCACATATAGACGTATTGATGTTCGAAGACCATTTAGACGCCCTTCAAAATACGCAATAAGCTGAGGAAATACATTTTTTAACATTGCCTCAAAGTCTACACTACCAATAGTAGCAATTACTATAGGAAAACAGAAAATGAAATGCTTAATAGACACTGGGTCTACAACTAGCATCTTGAAACCGAATATCCTTTTAGAACCTTACCCATCAGTACCACTACAAAACCACGCTACTATTGCAAAATAATTAATGGAATAAATAGAGTCAGGATGCGCGCCGTCCTGGCACCAATTGATTGACTTCAAAAGTGATAACTATTCTGGCATCATTGGACAGAAGTTTTTAATTGCCTTTAGTGTAGATATAATTAGTGAACTTCGATTTGTGGAGATTTTTGGAAGGGAAATCTACTTCGAAGAATTTAACTATCCGAATTGCGTTCAACATATTTCGATGCTAGAAACAACAAAGGAGTCTAATAGATTCGATTTCAAGCACTTAAATCAAGAGGAGTATAATGAAATAACCCAACTCTTGAATGAATTTAGTGACCTTTTCTTTAAAGATTCAACCCCACGAGGATATTACGAATTCGTCCGAATGCTATTTGGACTAAAAACAGGCCATCAACCTTCCAGAGGATGATGAATAAAATTTTGACGCATTTTATAAATAACATAAAATCAAATAAAATAAAATCTGTGTAGTCTACATGGATGACATCCTTATATTTAGTACGTCGTTACAGGAGCATATTGTAAATATATAAAACCAATATTTCAAATCTTGCGTAAAGCTTAATTAACAATCCAAGTTGATAAGTGTGACTTTTTAAAGAAGGAAACACAATTTTTGAGGCATGTTTTGACAACACAAACCCCGACAAAATTTCCATTTTTCGGAAACTAAAACTACCTACGAACACAAAACAAATAAAATCCTTCTTGGACATGACAGAATTTTATAGGAAATTTATAAAAGACTATTCTAAAATAGCAAATCCCATGACTCGATTTCTGAAAAAAAATAATCAAATACAATAAATACAAATGAAAAGTGGCATTTGAAAAACTAAAAGACCTTGTTACTAAGCAGTTCACCAATATTACGATATCCAACCTTCGAGAAAAATTTAAAAGAAGAAAATAGGCAAGTAAATTTGCTATCGAAGCTGTTCTTTCACAAGAAGGACATCCTATTGCATATTCATCTAGCACGCTCAAAAAATTAAATTGAATTAAACTATACAGTCATAGAGAAAGAATTACTGGCAATAGTTTGGGCAACTAAATATTTTTGCCCTTATGTATACGTTAAAGAATTCTACCTTGAAAGTGACCATCAACCACTTAAGTGGCTGACTGACTAAATATTGGGGTAGAGATATATCTCCAAGATTAATAAGTCTAGCAGAATATGATTTTACATTGGATTACCTTAAGACAATAACGTGCCCGGAATTTGTCATTTAAATTGCCTGCGTTAAGTATTTTCAAATTTTTTTTCTTTAACGGGGTTTATAAAAAAATACAAAAACCTAAGACATAAGGCACAAGCAAAGTTTATAAAAAAATATTTGTGACTGTGCTTAACACTCACGAGCCTTTGATGTGAAACACTAAATAAATTAATGAAACTTTGATGCAATATTTCAGTATTATATTTCAATTTATGTAATATAGGCGATTATTGGTCGATGATAGCTAAAATATGATGTATACATTATTTATTCTAAATCCAAAAACTTCAAGAAGATTAATTGTACTTTTGGAATTGGTTGTTGGAATGAGTCGACTGGTGGTCATTTGCAAGTTAAGTATACCCTTTAGAAACTGAATGAGTGGTTCGGCATCATCTGAAGCACAGTTGATATTAAAGTCACCCCCCAGAACCTCTCTAAGTTCAGCAGATCCAATGGGAGTGTATTCTAACAAAACAAAATGAAGAACCTTTATTCGTTGCTTTGGTGAAATGTACACCACTCTACTTCTGTCCATTACACAGGATGCATTCAGCTGCAGAAACGTCTCCGACTGATTGGGTTATCGCTGTGCTATTTGATGATTGGAAACGTTGAATTTATATGTGTGGCGTAATTCTAGGCTCAGTGTTTTGTTTTAGATATATCGCTACACCAACAGTACGCTGACCTTCCCTTTAAATTGAACGCAACAGTCGAAATTTGGAATGCAGACGTATTTGACGCTTCACTGCCAAGTCTCACTTAACACAAGAAAGGTACATTGTTGTGACACCGCATCTGTTAGATCATTTTTGTGAGCACATAAACTTTGGCAGTTAAATACATACAAAGAATGACGTAGATTTTGTGGTACTAATAGCATCCAAAATGGTATCTGGCGAGTTTTTAGAGAATTATTTGCAAGAATGAAAAATTTAGTTTGGAGGGGAAGCAAACGGCATGCAACTCTTCGTCAATGATAAAATCTTTTATCATTGTTTTTCGAAACAATAAATAGTCTCTCAAGAATTGTGACTCTTGAAAGTGCGTCATAAACGAGTTGTTGGTCATGAGATCTTTCATACTCATAAACAACCTGGTGGCAGATACCTCCTTGCGATTTGTGAATTGTCATCCCACATCTGGAATTAAAGGGTAGTGATTTCGCTTAGCGCTAATAGTACGATTGGTATTCAAATAAATGGTAGCATTTTTTCGGGCGATAGGAACCAAATCTTTACAACGTCATGTCTCTGAACATATCCCGCAGAAAGTTTCCTTAATTTAAGTCCAATTCTTCAAATAAAATGAAATCGTAACTAGAGGCGTTTTACGGAACCATTGTTTATTTGATCAAGTCTGGTTTCGTCATTAACAATTTTAGCTGTAATGGCATGCTGATATTCATTTAATTCCAAAAACCCTAAGCTAAGCCATCGGACACTCTATTCGTCTTTATCATATAAGAGCGTCCAATAACGAGCATAATGGCATCAAATTTCATTCCACTTTCCCAACAAGTAATGATGTAAATAAAGAAGCAGCCATCTTAAAGAAAATCATTCTCTGTGCAGCTAACGCAACTATCCCACAAACATCAGTCTGTTTTTAACGTAAAAACGTTCCTTGGTGGAACAAACGATTAGACGAGCTAAAAAAGAATAAAAGTAAGCACTGGAAACTCCTTCAAACGAACATAACTCAAAATAATATCTTAAATTACAAAAGAGCAAATGCTCTTCTAAAAAGAGAAATCAAGCGATCTAATGATCAATCGATTACTAAATTTACTTCTACTATTAATCCTCGCACTCCAATTGATAAAATATATAAAAATTTAAAACGTTTCTCTGGCTATAAATCTAAATTTAGTATCCATTCCATTACGTCCTCAACCAACCCTAATCAGTTTTTAACTGATGGATTCGATATCGGAAATGAACTTGCCAACTTTTGGTCCAACTTATCGTCTTCTAAAACAGAACATATTGAATAACATTCCCACCATTTGTAATAATCCAAAAGCGATGCCGTTAGAATCTGACATCAATTCCCTAGAGCTTGCTATAGCAGTCAACAAGTTAAAAGGTAAGACCCCGGGCTTAGACCGGATTACTTACGCAATGATTAAAAAGACTCCCCAAATATACAAAGCTCGATTACTTAACTTCTACAACAATATATTAAACAACCAGCTCCCTCAACAGTATAAAACAAGTTCTGTCTTACCTATTGCAAAGCCAAAATCCCCTAAACACCTGCCCCAATCATATAGACCTATATCACTAAACCCGTGCTTAGCGAAAGTATTAGACAAGATAATAGCAAACCGACTTTGGTGGTTTGTAACAACATACAAACAACTTAACAGTCGACAGTTTGGCTTCAGAAAAGGGAAATCTACAATCGATGCTCTATTATATGTAGACCACGCAATTGCAGATAGCATCTCTCTTAAAAAACATGTCACTATACTTTCGCTAGACTTTGAAAAAGCTTTTGATAAAATTGGAATACATAGCTTTGTGGAACAACTGATAGAGTGGGGTATCGGCCCCAGAATTATAAAATATATTACATCATTCATGTCAAACCGTAAAATTATAGTTCGCGTTGCATCGAATTACTCATCACCATTCCCACTCCACAATGGGATTCTCCGTCATCCTTTTTTTAATAGCATACAACAAATTGTGCTCAACGCTCAGTCTCCATAAAGAAATAGACTTCATAGCATACGTTGATGATTTTAATATAATCATTAAATCCAACAAAGCCAAAAATCCCAGACTAAACTTAACTGCGCTATTTACAGACATAGATATCTGGTGTATCTCGTCTGGAGCAAAACTTGCTACCGCGAAATGTAAATACATCCACATTTGCAGAAAGAAAAACTGCTCTTGCACAATAATAGTTCCAAATACACAACTCCAAGAAGTTACTTCCTTAAATATATTAGGTATTCATTTTAATAATAAATTTCGATGGAACTCTCATATACAGCATCTGAGCACTGCCGCAACTACCCAACTAAATGTCATTAAGTGTCTATCTAATCCCAAGCTTAACTGCAATACATCAACCCTACTCTCATTGGTAAAAACACTTCTTCTAAGCAAACTTGATTACGCTTTGCCAATTTTTGGATACGCTTCCAAAACACTTTTAAATAAAATTAAAACTATATTAAACTCTGCTTTACGCTTTGCACTTGGTGCCTTTCGCACTACCCCAATTAATAATCTCTATTTTGAAGCAGATTGTTTTACATTGGATCTCGAAAGAAACTTAAACTGTGCCAAATTATCCAAAACACTTTTCCGAAGCAATGATTCCCCCTTAGGCTTACTAACCCGGAAAATAGCTAAATCTAAAAAACAACCTAAGGTGCTTTCTACTATTCATAGAATAATTTATTCCTGCAACGCCCTAAATATACCATTCCTCCCCCCTCGGCCCATAATGTCCCCCCTCCTTCATGGAACCTAATGCCTTCATCTATTAACTGTTCTCTTCATAACTTTCTAAAATCTGATACCAACCCCAACCAGTTCCGAGCTCTTTTCAACAACTTAAAAGAAGAACTTTGTAACTTTACCTTCATTTACACAGACGGTTCTAAATCGGACAATAATGTGAGTTATAGCGTCACTCATGAAGATGCAATAATCAAAAATGCAATCCTACCTAACCATAGCTCCATCTTTACAGCAGAAATAGTAACTATATTAGAAGCTGCAGAATATGCCAAAAACAATAAAGGTAAATTCGCTATCTGTTCCGATTCCCTCTCTTCAATTAAATCTATTTCTAACATAACTTCAAACAATTTTTATGCTAAGAAAATTAGAAATATTCTTATCCGCAACCCTTCAAAAATAACTTTAGTTTGGATCCCAAGTCATTGCCTGATTGTTGGTAATGAAATGGCTGACAAAGTAGCCAAAGAAGCTGCTTTCTCTCCGCTCCATACAACTCCGAATTTTTCTTCACAAGACTCTGTAATGTACTTAAAATCCTATTTCAAAACCCAACACACTGGATTCCACCAAGCAACATCAAATTGGTACAAGCTAGTCAATCACAACAAACTTTCAGCTAAAACTTTCCTTCCAGCCCTTCCTGATGAATTCAGAAGACTGGACATGATAAAATTTTTAAGACTTCGCCTAGGTCATACCAAACTATCCCATGGACACTTGTTCATCCCATCACCACCGAACCCCATATGTTCCTGTATTGAAAGTTCAAATCTCAATCATATTCTAGTTGAATGCCCAAAAACCCAACCAATACGTAGTCTATATTTCTCAAACACAGATCCCCTTTCCATCCTTTCCAACCCTACGCCTCAAAATATTAAACTCATTTTACAATTCTTAAAAACATCTAATTTATACAATTTAATCTAAGCCACCCATTGTAATTTTTTTTTTTTATTTCTAATCTTTATATACCAAACACTATTTTATTATATCCTAATCATAAGTATAAATAGTTTAGTTGTATTAATTTTGTATATTATAAATAATTAATTAATATTATTGTATTATACAACTAGCTTTCCGAGCTGAAGGCCTTTGTCGCTATTGCTCGTAGAATATCTAAGTTATAATTTTTAATTATAATCTTAGTTTTATAATAAATAAATAAATAAATACAAAGTGATTTCTAAAAATAAATTTTTTTGATGATTATATTGTATATATTGCATATGACAACTCACACGATTTAGCTATCGGATAAACGCAGTAATTGCCACAAAACCAAAGATGTATTTATGTAGAGCGCTCTGGATGCCGTTTTTAATTTTCTTGCGATGATGTCATTTAAAACTAAGAAGTTTAACTTCGACTATGCCGAAGTTGATATACTCTTCACGCACCCACCCAGAAAACGTTTTTGACTACGCATTCAGAAATATTTAAATGTTGATTTGACTTACGTTTAGGGTATGGTCAGTACACATAGAGCATTTCAACACTGAGACCGAAATATTTGTATGGGACCTTTACGATCCATTAATCCTAGAGTCTACACGGTGGATGAATATGGATTAGACACTTGTAGAGTTCAAATTTCAGTTCGATAACACAAATAAAAAAAATGTTTTGTAATAAAAACTTAAATTTGGGCTTGAGTTTGTATGGAAGCTTTATTCAGTAACTCTAGTGTCATGAAATTTATGCATTTTATGGACATTGATTAGAAACTTATAGTATATAAATTTTAGTTCAATACGAAAATAAAAAAAAAGGAGTTTATCTAATAAGAACATGAATTTACATGGTGGGTTTGTAACGGAGGTACCGCCCCTAGTAAACTGAATCGGCTGGTTCCGACGTAATTTCTGCTTATAGTAAAAAGAAAGTTTCTTGCAAAATATCAGCTCTCTAGCTCAAAAACATAGGGACTAGTTTGCATACATACAGACAGAAAGACGAACATGGCTTAATCAATTCGTCTAATCGAGCTGATTAAAAATATATATACCTTATGTGGTCTCTTTTGTATCCTTCTGCCTGTTACAAACTTCATTACAAATTTATAATACTATTCACTGCGTGAAGAGTATAATAACACAGTAATATTACTATGTAGGTGAACGTAGCAATGAATGAAGAAATAGAAGGGGACAACATTTTTTATACAGTTGTGTCCTGTCACAAAAATGTCAATGTGACGTCATGAGAGAATTGTTTCTTGTTCTGATTTTTAAGTCTTGCCACTGCACAATACTATCGTATGTTTATTAATTTGATTGTTTATATATGTATGTGATAATCTGCAAATACAACTGGCTGGAAATTGTATGAAATATAGAAAAATTGCTGTTTTCTTGTTTCATTTATTATTTTATTCCAATTTTTGGATACTTTGTGTTGGTTGTTCGCTATTTCAAATTATGAAAACGATTCAACCCACACACAAAACAGCTGATCACAGTGCAACCAGTTGACTTCACAACAGTAATTTCTACATTTTCATGTTATGTTCAAGACTAAATGTACTACGCATTACGAAATTTACCTAATTGAACGTACGTACTTGTTTGTTAGTACTGAATTGTTATGGTAAATTTCTTAGAATATCTTATACTCTCGTAAAATTTAGAAAGAGTATGTATGATTAATACTAATAAGCTTTTGATAGAGTATAATTATTTCTAGTAAGCATTTAGAATTTGTACTTCAGCATGTGAATAGAAATAATATTTATATTACTGATGCAAAATATTGCAGATAATACTCATAATCACTTTAATTGAGTACGGCAAACAAGTACGCTTTTTAATTCGTCCTGCCACCCACACCAGACAGAAGTTAAAAGGACTTGTTTCTGGGTCTGTAGCAAATACATTGAGTTCTATTTTAGCGGCTAATGCAACCTAGCATTATTGTTTCCTGGTTCTGTTCAGTTGTGATTTTAGTAAAAACAATTTTCTCACCGTTCTAAAAGGTGACCTCTTTCCAATACTAAAAAGAAGTCGGTATCTGTATGAATCGAACTTCAGTTACGACGTCGACAAAATCGGAAATTGTCGTTGTTTAACACACTGCCTGAATACCACTAGTGTTTATTTTATAGAATGGTCGCCTTATTCTATGGCGCGCATTTTTCTAAACAATTATATGATATCAAGGAAAACTTCGAAAAAACATTTTTGTTATGCCTAGTGAAATTATTACGCTCCAATTGGGGCAATGCGGCAATCAAAGTAAGAAAAGATTCGTGTTTAGAAAATAAGAATAGAACAATTCATAATTTTTTATCAGTTGGGTTTGAATTTTGGAAGCGATTGTGCATGGAGCATGGTATTTCATCAGAAGGCGTACTAGAAGATTTCGTCACAGATGGTGTAGATCGTAAGGATGTATTCTTCTACCAAGCTGACGATAAACATTACATACCGCGCGCAGTTTTACTTGATTTAGAGCCACGCGTTATACATACGATTATGACTTCGCCTTTTGCAAAGGTATTGTAAATAAATTTTGTTGAATGATATATTTTTGTATATTATTTTGCAGCTTTATAATCCCGAAAACATATACTTGTCCAAACATGGGGGCGGAGCCGGTAATAACTGGGCATCAGGATTTAGCCAAGGTGAACGTTTGCAGGAAGAAATGTTCGACATAATCGATCGTGAGGCAGATGCCAGTGATTCACTGGAAGGTTTTGTCTTATGTCACTCTATAGCTGGAGGCACTGGTTCAGGCGTGGGTTCATATATTTTGGAACGTCTCGCAGATCGTTTTCCAAAAAAACTACTTCAAACGTATAGTGTATTTCCGAATCAAGATGAGATTAGCGATGTTGTAGTACAGCCATATAATTCACTTTTGACTCTCAAACGTCTAACACAATGTGCCGATTGTGTTGTAGTGCTGGATAATACAGCATTAAATCGCATTGCCACTGAAAGGCTACATATACATACACCAACTTTTGCCCAAATCAATAATCTTGTTTCCACAATAATGTCTGTGAGCACAACAACACTGCGTTATCCATCGTATATGAATAACAATTTAATTGGTTTGACGGCCCCATTGATACCGACACCACTACTACATTTTCTTATGACAGGCTACACACCGCTATCCTCGGACAGTGATGTCAGTATGCAATTCATCGTATCTGTCTTTAGATTATTATATGTATATTTACAGACTAAAATCAATGTACGCAAAACCACTGTACTTGATGTTATGCGTCGTCTGTTGCAGCCTAAGAACATGATGGTATCTGCTGGTCTAGACAAAAACAATAAATATTGCTATATATCTATATTGAATATAATACAAGTATGTAACAATTGACAACCAACATTTTTGCATCAGTCTTTTTTTTTCTATTTTTAATACAGGGCGAAGTTGATCCCACTCAAGTTCATAAGTCACTGCAACGCATACGTGAACGTAAATTGGTTCAGTTTATACCTTGGGGTCCAGCTAGTATTCAGGTTGCGCTTTCGCGAAGCTCTCCGTACGTGCAGAGTGCACACAAAGTTTCTGGTCTCATGATGGCTAATCATACAGGCATAAGCGCACTTTTCAATCGTGCATTAATACAGTACGATAAATTAAAAAAACGTAATGCTTTTCTTGATCAATTTCGTCGCGAAGAGATGTTTAAAGATGATCTAACTGAGCTAGATTCATCGCGGGATGTTGTCGATTGTTTGGCTCAAGAATACGAGGCTGCCACACAATCTAATTATATGCATTGGACACCTAGTGTAAGGGGTGAATAAATAAATATTCATGTTTCCATTTTTATTGGCATAAGTTATTTTTGGAGTTAAAATTAAATATTATATTTAAATCATATTTCGTTTATTATTTGTAAATTTAATTTATTTACTAGCTCTCCCGAAACGCTTCGCTACTCACCGATTGATTCTTATATTGGTGGCATTATTAAGAGCTGTCGTGAAGTCTGAAACACGTCAAATCATCAACAAATTTATCGATAAAACAGAGATCAGAGAGAACAATTTGACGTACCGATGTCGTGGATTTTGATCAAATGTTTAAAGGAAATCAAGTTGATTTTGTTCAAAGGAATTAATAGTGAATTTACACCAAGCCAGAATCAATTCTTTTATAAATTGAATCGGACAAGAACCACATGGAAAAATGTCAGTTTTTAGAGCGTAGCTCTGTTATGTCCGTTACGGCATGAGTGAAATTTAAAAAAATGATGCTAAAAATAGAATCGTCAGATGCTTTTTCCTACTGGTTAGAGAGTAGAACTGGCAACCCGATGGCGTGGGGTTCGAGTTCTGCACCGGGAATATTTTTTTTTTATTTTCACTTAATTCTGTATTAATAGAACTCTCATTCATTCATTAATCCGCGCAATGTACCATGAATATATAAGCAAACAAGAAAACAGCTGTTCAAGAATCAGAATCGCCGGTTTAAACGCAAAATCGATTCTCAATGAATCACTTTGGTGTAAATTCAATATAAATTTCGTTTTTCTTTTAAGGAAATCAAGTTTTGATTTTCTTCAAATGTCTTCTTCATTTTTGCGTTTGAAGAAGCATTTTGGATGGCGAAATCATCTCATATATGCAATATCTTTGATGTAAATGGGCGTGTGTATGCAACGGAAAAACAAATCTTCCATACCGTTTGGTAAAGAAAAAGAACAAAAACGAAGCAACAATAAAATATTTATTTATTTTATTTTATTAACCCTAGTTTGTTTACAGTTTTACAATTTACAGAGTTGAAGCTATGTTCATAACTTTACTACTAAGAAAGATAAATTATAAACTGTAATGATTCTACAAACATATTTTATGAAAATTGCGAAAAATGTTACCTTCGATAAATTTTTCTAAAAAAACAAACACTAAGACTGAAACTACGGATCGGTATTTAAAGGGCCGAGTGAATAAAAATACGGCTTATACTACACTATGGGTCCCGGTATACGTCGCGCTGCCACCCGCGAGTTGTTCATTTGATAAGCTTTTTAGAATCATGGCATTAAAATAAAATACAATTTTCGCAGGTCCCTAAATACATTAAAATCGGTCCACCTATTCTTGAGTTATAAATGGTATTATTACACACGACTTTGTATAATATTATTTTACTAGCAACCCGGGTTTGCACGGGTGCAAATTAAAAAATATCGCTTTGGTATAGCAAAAAATTTTATTATTTAACTTTTTTTTACAAAATTTTGTTAACAATATGTCTTTGCATACAATGTTTACAGCTTTCTTGTCATTACACAGTACGAACAGATTTTCTCTTGAAGTGACGCGCGAAAGAGTTAGATATAACTGTCCATGGCAAAAACACTCAATGCTTTCATTCTCAAGATTAATTCTTCCATTGTCTTGTGGGATCTGTCCATTTCTTATTTTGAGCAAAAACTGCAAAATTCCGGTTTTCATACCCATGTAGGCAACGAAACTCTCATATTTATTTTGAGTTCTAATATATTAACATACGACCACAGGTAAGATCTTTTCAATGAAGCGTTTATTTCATCAGCACGTGTCCCTCTTGTCACAACCGGTAAAATTCGGTGAAAGTCACCAGAGAATAATATTGTGCACCCACCCATAGCTGAGATTCTGCGGCGCAAATCGCGCAATGTTCTATCTAATGCTTCAACTGCAGACTTGTTTGACATTGTAGCTTCGTCCCAAACAATTAATGAACAGTTGCGCATCAATTTTCCAGTATTGCTTGTTTTGAAATACTACATAGACTGTTAGTATCTTCAGTAGGAATTTTTAGAGGAAGTTCCAATTTCGTTACTGTGCTCATTCGACTGTAAAGCATCTTGAAGATGAACGAAGTTTTCGCTCAATTTTGTTTGATTGTTTCGGATGTAAGCTAATCGCTCCGATTCAATTTTCGCATATTGATCGACTTAGTATTGGTTCGTTAACATTCCATACCTCATTAAAAGGTTAAAATTTGCATGCCTTCTCATTATTCGATAACAATAATAGTTCATGCATGAAACCGTTTTACGTTATAGTTCCACTAATTGGATCAACTTGATTAATATTTATAGCATATCCGTCTTCTCCCCGACATTGCATCAAAGTATACTGTAAGCTGTCATAAGATCGGTGCAACTCGGATATTCTGTGCAATTTTGTCGTCACGATTGTGCAATACAATATCTCGTTTATCAAATTGTTGTCCAGCTATCACAACTAAAACTTCACTCGTAGATGGGGCATTATAACGGCCGATGTATTCTCCAGCTGGCACTTTATTTGCATGGATTACGATGTTAAATTTCGGTGTTCCTGGCGGTACGCTCTGAATAGTAGTTTTGAAAGACTGTATGTAACAAATCTTGTAAAAGTCTTACCAAACTTTGATCCATTGATTGTGCGACTCTGTTACACCTAGCAGATGATTGTGTTTCGGGATCTGATATAAAATAGATCTGTAGAAATTTGTGATCGTCGCACCCATATGGTAGCAAGCTTCTTGTATTTTAAATGTACGCATAAAACTTCGCTCGACAATCTGCGTACTCTTAAAAGACATCATTTGGAATGCATTGTTGTGTCGGCGTATGTTGCGCTTGAATGTTTTTGATTGAGGATTATCACCCATAAGAAGAGAGTATAGTGGTTCAGGTGAAGGAAAAATTTCATGTAATTTTATTTTTCCTTGTAAGCAACAAAGAGCTTTGGACTCATCCTTCCGTTTCAAAGTTGAGATCGGCGTCTATCTCTAGCATAACGAAAACGAATTTTACGTTCGACAGACGAGACTCTATTTCTAGTGACTGAAAATTAATAATAATTATTGAATCAATTATTTATGTAAGTTATGGTTCAATGACCTTTCAAACGGCACTTGCATGTGCCGTCGAATTATGTAATGATCCTGTTGGTACAGGTTCATTGCCCTTTTCTTACATAGCTAGATAAAAGCTTTTACAGATAAGATTATTACTGTAAAAGCTATTATCTAAAGCTTTGCAACGGCACTTGCATGTGCCTGAAAAGTATTTAAGGAGTCTTGATAGTTTTAGTTAGTTAGTTAATTAGTGTAATCACTGGAGCAAGCACAAGTGCTACTCCAGTTGATTATAATTAATAAATAAATTAATTGGCGCCCAACGTGGGGCACGGAATAATAAAAAGGTTAACGCGTCGCGATACTCGAGTAATTCATAACGAGTTACGCCGCATAGAATCAAGCAAATTAATTCGATAAAGTGCCTCAGCGCCACAGCGCGATTGCGATTTAGTAAAGGTAAAAATAATCTTTACCGCGTTTGAATAAAAAATTATTGCCGGTCGTACCGCCGACTCTCTGTAGAATCCGTTCGCAGAGAACCACGTCTAAAGTGTTACCAAGGAGCCCCAGTCACCTGTTGCACCACTGTCGTCACAGGACAAAAAGGACCAACTTCGAACAACGGTTAACACAATCAATAATACCCAGCAACAGTTAACAACGGTTAACAACATACAGCAACATACAACAACAGTTAACAACGGTTAACACAATCAACAATACCCAACAACAGTAAACAACAGTCAACAGCGGCCAACAACAGTTAACAACGGTTAACTACATACAACAACAGTTCACCAGCGAACAGCACCACAGCAGTCAACAGTATCAGCAAGATTAGGCCATACAATTCATGTAAGTCAAAAATTTATATTTTTGTGACTAGTACTTTATAGTTATATAGTGTTCTAACAAATCAACACAAACAAACAAAATCTGTGCTAAAAGGCGAATTTATGAGTGACAATGAATTAGAGTTATACTTTAGTAGGCTATCATTAGCGGGTGAACCCTTACCAAACACTATGTTGTCTGTAGCACAGGTTAAAGAGCTGATCCAGCTTGAATTGAAAAACCAAAAGGCGGAATTTGATAGGGAACTTGAAAATATTAGAGAAAAATTAACTAAGGCATCGGGGAGTGCAACTGTAAAAAAATTCGAGGGGGTAAAGATAGTGCCTGGGGTAAAGTGTGAAGAGACGCTAGACGTGGTCAAGACTTTACCAGAATTTCATGGGAAATTGGAGACATATGTTTCATGGCGAGAAGCCGCACACATTGCTTATGAAATTTTCAAAGCTTTTGATGGAAGTTCAAAACACTTCCAAGCTGTAGCCATTATTCGTAATAAAATTCGTGGCGCAGCTAATTCAGTTTTATCCTCTTTTAGCACTGTTTTGAACTTTGAGGCAATCATAGCAAGATAGGATTTTACTTATGCCGACAAGCGTCCTGTTTACTTAGTGGAACAAGAGCTCTCTACTTTGAGACAAGGTATCAGTGATAGAGTTTTATGATGAGGTAGAAAAGAAGTTGACTTTGCTCATTAACAAAACAATAATGTCTTATAATGGGGATTCAGCAGAATCAATGAATGGGAAGTATAGGGCGGATGCTCTTAAGGTATTTATATCCGGTCTTAAGAAACCCTTATGCGATATTCTATTCGCGGCTCGTCCGGATGATTTGCCATCAGCATTAGCAGTGGCACAAGAGGCTGACGCGAACCATGAGAGATATATGTTCGCTACAAACTTTGCCAATCGAAACTTTGAGGGAAACAATATGGAAAATAGCAATAATAATGGAAATAGAATGAATGGAAATCGTGAATATAATGGAATTAACAACGGTAACAGTAAAAGGAGTAATTACATGCAAATTGGTTCTGGCGGAAAGTAAGACAAAAGAACCCTCATTTTTTAATTAAAAATCAAAATAGAGGCAACCAAGGTCAACAGCGAAGAGATTTTCAGCAATCTGATCCAATGGATATTGATCCTTCCACATCAAGATTTAGGTTGCAACCCTCCCTTAATTATGGTCAAAATCAGGGGCAACAAAAACATCAAGCAAAGTCTGATCGCGCCACTGGCCCAAAAATTCAAAGGGTCAATCATTTGGATCAGGACGTACTCGAATTACCGACTCCATCTGAGCCGTACTACGAATCATTGGCAGAAGAAGCTAATGAAGTTAATTTTTTAGGGGGAAAGTCACTCCTCTCCTGGATTCCCAGGACTATAGGGGGCCAACAGATTAGATTACTTATCGATACGGGGGCATCTAAGAATTATCTCAAGCCTTTGTCTGCCTTGAAAGGTATCAAACCGGTCGATAAGGTCTTCATAGCTTCTATTCGTACTAGGGACGAAGAGCCATGCTATTCAAAGTATTATCCTTATCCGATAGCTTTCAACGATTTTGTTAAAACGGAAATTCAATCTCTCCTTAGTGATGGTATAATTAGACCTTCACGGTCCCCATATAATAACCCTATTTGGGTAGTCAATAAAAAAGGCCTGGATGAGAGCGGGGAAGGAAAAAAACGCCTTGTAATAGACTTCAGGAAATTAAATGAAAAAACAATTGCTGATGCGTACCCTACATCAGATATTGGGGTAATCCTCTCACAACCAATGAATTGGAAAAAAAAAAAAAATCCACCGTTAAATTTAATGGCAGGATAATTTGAGGTAGTTTGAGATTATTTTTTTTTTTTTTAGATTCGCTTATTTTGGCACAGGTTGGAGTTATTTCAACTGTCACAAAGATTAAATTTTTGGCAATAATTTTTTTTTTTTGAAATTAATGTATTCATGTTAATGTTAATTTGTAAAAAAAGGAAGGCTTGTGAGGTCCGTGGACGTCCCTCTTTAAGAGGGGGAGGAGTTATGGTTCAATGACCTTTCAAACGGCACTTGCATGTGCCGTCGAATTATGTAATGATCCTGTTGGTACAGGTTCATTGCCCTTTTCTTACATAGCTAGATAAAAGCTATTATAGATAAGATTATTACTGTAAAAGCTATTATCTAAAGCTTTGCAACGGCACTTGCATGTGCCTGAAAAGTATTTAAGGAGTCTTGTTAGTTTTAGTTAGTTAGTTAATTAGTGTCATCACTGGAGCAAGCAAGTGCTGCTCCAGTTGATTATAATTAATAAATAAATTAATTTGTACATGCAAGCATTTCCAAGAAAATTCTTTAATTAACAGTGAAAACCATATCAAAATACGTTTCGTGATTTAAAAGTAATCAGTATTCGAACTCTTTGAAATTTCGACTTTGCTTTATACTATGTAA
>JBAMAW010002088.1:0-80816 GCA_037043295.1 Amiota minor | reverse complement strand
GAAGAATTTCCCTATAGCAATTTAGAAGAAGCGTTAGGATTCGCTACAATTAAAATAGCTACTGATCATTCACCATTAATTTATATAATTAACTTGCCAACTATTGACCGAACAAATTGCGAACAAATATTAATTAAACCTGTGAAACAAAATAAAACAATTATAAAAATAAATTCAGAAAATGTAATAAGATGTAAGAATAATATTTTTGAAATTAGAAATAACTGTTCCCAATTTAATAAATTGTGTATTTGTAATAATGAAAATTTAATAGATATAAGCAAAACTAATTGTATACCATCACTTTTAAAAAAGCAAGAATCATAATTGCACTCTTATAAATAATCAGCACGTACCTAAAGTTGAAGAATTATATTCTGGTACCATTCTTTTAAATCAATTTACAAAAATAGATTTAAATCCAACTCGGATATTAACGAATCTGCGCGAAGATTTTGTAGTGCTAATGATCTTCCAACCTTTTAACAATCGGGGCTATTGATCTTACAAGGGGAGGAGTTAAGGTACGGTGTCCCATACCTTAATTTTTTTACACGCGCAAAACTTTTCACACGCAAAAATCAATCGAGTCGTTCGTTCATGGCCCGCTTAACTCGTTCGCGGACTACCTAAGGGTGTGACTAAGAATCCTTTGTCTTTCATGATCATTTTTTAGTGCGCAAAATGCAAAGGACTTAACTCATGTTTTTTAAAAGTGATGGCAGTTTTTAAGTAACACCACAGAGAATAAGAACCAATAAAAAATTTATAAAAAAAAAAGATTTGAAATTACAAATTAAATAAATAGAAATTATTAATTTGCATGTAAATTCCCGCCAACAGTAATTTTAATCAGTTAAGTTTATTCAGAAGTATGCGCAACCAATTTTACCCCTGTACAAGTGAATCATGTTGCTTAATGAAATGAAATAACAAAGAACCAAGAAAAAAAGACGTCGGCAGAGGCGTCCGCCAATTGTGTTGCTGTCTGAGGTCGCAAGTAACCGTCCACACTTTCTGGTAGTCTTCAAAAAAAACATTATTTTGCGGACAAATTGTAAGTGTTTGGAAGACCACACTGTGACCATTGTTTTCTGTTATTTCTGTTTTCGTACAAACAAATACAATTTTAATCGATTTCTTGTCACCACTGTTTTCCATTGACACTTGCACGGAAAACAAAATTTAAAACTATTTCTGTATATCTATGCATTTGTACGTGCTGTTGCAGAGGTTGCTCTTCTAATCTCTTTATCAAGAATACTGATATTCTCTCTTTGCTGTGTATACTGATATTAATTATCCTACAGCGAATTGTATACATTCTTTTTTTGTTTTGTATCCCAAGAATGCACCGAAATCAGAAATGCATACATATAGAAGTCGCAACGGCACTTATGAGCATTATGATGATCCGACTCGATTTCTTATCCTCTTGGGACTAGCCACGAGGGAGACAGAAGCGAGCCGGTTACAGTGTCGAGAGCGAAAATCCTGAACAAAAGAATGTGAAAACGTTACGTTATGAAATTTTGTGAAGTGCAGTGAACACGCGTATTGTTGAACCAGTGCATTTGGGAACATTTGTGTCAATTTTGAGTGGTATTTACTGTTTAAAATGAAAAAAAAAAAAGTTGGGAGACTCCCTTCTCATTATACATATGTGCCGGCACATTGCATCGTTCAATACCTCTGCGCCATTTCATCAGGTGAGTTCAAAACAAATATAATGATAAAGTGCATTCTATAAGAATATTAATATAAATAAATATTTCCTTTTATTTAAAACTGTGCTGCAAATACAAAACGCAAAAAAAGCAACAAATTGAAATTAGGTAGGTGCAATACATTTCAAAATAAATTTTTATTCCAGACTCAATTCCAACAAATGCCTCTGATCCGCCTGGCGAAGACCTGTTTTGTAAAGCTCTCCAACTCCGTAAGAAGCGCCTCCACAAGAAGCAGGCGCTCAAAAGGAAACGCGAGGAGATAGACAAAGAAAGGAAAGGAGGGAAAATAGCGTTTCTTTTTTTTTTGTACAATAATTAGACTTAATTTTTTGAAGTATGAATAAAATGTAATATGAATTGAAAACCTTTTAAATTTCAATTTTAAATTGACGGACTAGCGCAAAACTAGTCCCAATGGAAATGAAATTTGTTCGGTCCTGCGCTAGTCCCTTATACTACTGGGTATGTACATTGACACACACACGCACACATGTAAAAGAATTTGTGCTAAAATTTGTGTATAATTAAAACATTTTGATTTCATGCAAATGCTTGCACAAATCCAAAATCACAGCCACAGACTACGAAATTTTGCGAAATTTTCGCAAATTGGTGCGAAGTACCTTTACTCTTTGCTTTGCCACACATTTGTCAATAGCTTAGCTTTTAGTTGTTGATTGTTTTCATCGACTGCAATTTGCGGTCTGTTCTTGCATTGTTCTTTTAATGCATATAAATACAACCAAAAATTAAATGCCTGGGAAAGAATACGTGCAGATTCAATTTTCTATTGAAATCATCAGTTGATCGTCTTCGTCAACTGAATGGCGTCAAGAAAGATATTTAGCGTATTTAAAAGACAATATATGACAAATCAATTTCGCTTGATCCTTTTGAATTAGAATATCACTCGGATATTCTAAATAAATATATTGATCACGCAACAAATAAACAATTAAAATCATGATTTGGCTTCTTATGCGGATCTGGATTATTTGTGCGTCTCGGCAGATGCAGTTTTAGCTTCTATTGGTGGTCGCTCTAAGGACCAACTCAAGACTGATGCAAGATCAAAATCATTTTCAACGCTATTAGCTGTTTACAGGAATCAATTACAACTTCTCAACCATCGAATTCAGCATCGGCTGTCTATCAGGCTTCAGTGCCTGATGATTATGTTATTCTGGCTACTGCCGAAATAAAAATTCATGGATAAACTGGCCAGCAACAATTTGCAAGGATTTTATTAGACTCTTGATCGCAACAGAATTTCATAACCGATGAGTTGGCAATGAACATGAATCTAAAAAGAACTAGAAAAGATATTAATCTATTAGGTGTGGGAAAGTCGAATCTTTTGGCTAAATAAGTGGTTCAGGCGACACTTAGATCCCGCAACAATTTGTACGAATTGATGCAGAATTCATCGTATTATTCACGGTGGTAAGATCTCTCGTGAGCTCGACGTGTTTTTTTTCCTTCTCGATTTTAATCGTTTAATTGCTCCAAACTTATTTATTATTTACGTAGAGATAAGTAAAGAAAATGTAAATGAGAAACTAAATGGAAAAAATTGGCCAAGTGCGAGTCAGACTCTTACACGGAGCGTTCCGTACCAGATTGGGGTACTCCCGCCAGTGGTCCGATTTTACTGATTCCAACAAATATACCGCGCATGTCTATATTAAAAACTTATTGTCTCTAAACTTCTGTTCAATAGTGAAAACAAAAAAGGTTTTCTAATAAAAACCTGAATTTTAATGGTGGATTTGTACGGTCCGATCAAACTGAAATTTCGACAGTATAAATTTCTGATGTATTCCAAAAAACCAAAAAGTTTTTCTAATAAGAACCTGAATTTTAAAGGGGAACCAATAACACCAACCCCCGGCGGCACAAACACGCTGATGACCGACATTAGTGGTAATCTAATATTTACAACCTCTGCAGGAGCAGCATGCTCTAGCATAACGGCACAGCTCCATTAGCGGCACCAGCGACGCCTCAATCTTGTACCACTTTGGACATGGCTATGGTACCTTCCCTAGTTGGCCGATTTGGCTGATTCCAACAGATGTATAGCGCCTATGTTAAGAACTTCTAATGTCTGAATATCAGTTCTATACCCCGAAAAACAAAAAAAGTTTTTCTAAAAAGAACTTGAAGGTTAATGGCGGTTTGTATGGGAGGTACCCTCCCTAGTGGTCCGATCAAATTGAAATTGCGACACTATAAGTTTCTAATCCACATCCACCAAACTGAATTTCAAGAACGTGAGGTTGCTGGATCGTATAGCTGCCATACAAACCAAAATGTTTCTTGTATGGTGACCCCTCCAATTTTTTTAAAATAATTTAGTTTTAGTATATGTTGTTGTTGCCCGGATAGAACTACACATTCTGTGAAAAATTCAACAACTCTAGCTGTTACGGTTCATGAGATATGACCCGAGGACGGACGGACAACGAAGGCTCTGCAATAGGGTTCCGCCGTTTGGTATCCTTTGGGTCCGGAACCATAAAAAATGATTAAAATCGGTTCAATATATTATGTGCCAAGTGGAAAAATATAAAAGATAAAAAACTGTCTGTATCTCGACAACAGCGCCACCTACCAAGGCCAAACGCTGAAAACCATCCAGACGAACCCATAAGTACGACAAAAAAATGTCATTAAAATTGGTTCAATCGTTCTCGGACGACTTTGAATTCGAAACCGTAGGGTGCCAGCAATTTGGGCGATTTTGTCTTTCGAACTTTGATGTTCGAATGAAGAGCTGATTGAAGAGTGTTTGCCATATTGTGTGATTGGCGAACATGTGACAATTGAAAAAAATTGTGAAAATAATTAAATTCCAAACAATAATTTGATATTTTTAATCACAACTTTTCTTTGCAACATTTTGAAATTTTAGCGTTATTTGTGCTGTATATATTTAAAAAAAAATTAAAAAATTCATCGTGAGCAAGAAGTGGAATTGATTCGATTATTTTTCATAACTTTCGATGTGGAAAGAAACTGGAAAACGATTTCAATCGCAGCCAATGTTCGCTTCAGGACGAATTTCGTGAAGGTTGTCCAAAATTGGTTGTTTTGCAAGAAAATATAGAGGCTGGTCGTGACCTGATAATGTAAGATCGTCATGTGCCGTACCGTGAAATTGAGGCTTCTTTCGGTATTAGTATGACAAGCATCAATAAGATATTCCATAAAGATTTGGAAGGAGACTAGGCTATGACGAAGGGTGGTGGAAAAAATAATAGAAACAAAAATACAAATTTTTTAAATTGCTTTTTTGTTTATTTTCAAACGTTCTAATTTGATGCTCATTACTGTAAGTTAGCTGTTAGTAACGGTAGATCTTGCCGTCATCTGTTTTTGTTTCTTTTTCAATTCATTTTCGTTTTACTTCTGTTTAAGTGATGAAAGCACGTGTTTGTCTTGGAAAAAATAATAGAAACAAGTTTGGTTTTTGCATTTTAAAAGGTAATTAAAATTTTAAATAAATTCTATTAGTGAGTTTTATTTGTAGATAAGTTTAAAAAACAAAAATTAATTACTTTACTAGCGGTTACTCTTACAATTTAAAAAAAAAAATTCTTCAATGGGGCGTGGGAACCATTCAACTGAAACGGAGCAGAAACTGATGCGAACTCTTTGTGAAAAAAGGTAAAACAATGGAAGAAATTGCGAAGATGATGAAATGCTCCAAGAAAAAGGTTTTTACTGCAATTCATGCTGAAAAGAAGATTGAGACCAGGGGAAGAAAGCGGAAAACCACTGAACGTCAAGACAAACTGTTGGTGCGCTACAGCAAAAAAAAAACCGTTTCAAAACTTCGGAGAAACTTAAAAGGGACCCAAATCTTGAAGTGAATAGTAGAACTATTAGAAACAGATTGATAGAAGCAAATTTACCGGCTAGAAGTCCACGGAAGGTATCCGAACCGAAGTTGCATGTAAATAATTATATGAGTATGGCTCTAGGGTTTGGTGCTTAATACGCTTTCTTATTATAATGCATGTACCACCATGAGCCTTTCCATCCGGATAATTTGTTGTATAAACTACAATAAGTAGTCTGGTATAAAGAAGTTGTTTTTGCTAGTCAAATGAGTCTCACAGGGTAACATCACATCTACATTGTTGTCCTTTAGATACTTCATCAACTCTAGTTTGTGCTGTGAAACACCATTTGCGTTCCAGTGAGTTATTTTTAAATGAGCCACTATGGGGAATTTAACTTATTCAAAATTTCCATTTGGATTTTCATCATCTCGTGAAAAGAGTTTTGCATCATTAAGGCTGATCGATTCAGGGTCTGTAATAAATTTACCCAGATATATTCACTAGAAATTTGCAAAACTGGCTCATTACACGCATTTAGAATTGGGGTAGTTTGTGAGATTGGCTTATTATGTTGAGACATTGGAGCCTTAGGCTTCACAATCTTTTTCGCAGTTTCTTGTTGGACGCCTAAGCTCAGGGCACCTGCATACGACACCAAATTCCTGACAATTTCTGCATTGCACAGGATTTACTCGTTTGTGAGGCTCCTCCACAGTTACCCTACTAATTTGGACTCCTTCTACAAAGAGACATCCTTTTCTAACTGTTCACAATGACCGAGTGGAAGAGGCCAAAAACGCTACCTTGGAGCATGGAGCGCCTTCCAAGTCAGCAACAGCAACAAAACCAAAGCCAACTCCGAATTCAAGGCGATTTCTAAAGAAGGCAAGAAGTCAGAACCAGGATGGTCAGAAGCTGTTTTAAGTAGAAGTACCAATGAAGTACCAGTGTTTTACATGCTCACCTGTCTGTGAAGACTTAAGGACACGGTGCCAAGCACATGGATTGATAAACGTCAATCAACGTCCCCTTGGATATATATCCGCAGGTCCCAAATTTAAGTCATATTTATTTTGGTAAATATGACTCTCTCCTTGGTGGGGAGCGAGGCCCATCTTAAACCTCTGCTGCTCTCTGGGTCACAGCACCCGGTTGTATAACTCAACTCCACGTCGAGTTATTACCCTACCCGCATTTGGGTATTAAATCACAGCCACCACGATACTCCCACAAGGGGGCCGTACCCGCTGGTCAGGACGGAATAAGTTCCGTGGGCTCCTGACCACCCGTGGTACCAGAAAATAGTCTCTGGTCAGACTTCGTACCCGAGGTACTACCAAATTCGAACTCCAAAAAGTTCATGGGTTGGTGGCCCAAATTTGAACATAGCTCTCTGGAATAGCATGCAGGTTGGTAGCCCACAGATGGCACAGTATAAAGCTATACTCATGGATACAGCTTCCTCACTGTTGGGAGTGAGGTCTATTCCTAACTCTTGCGCCAATTTGGCAACATTTGATAAAAATCAGGCGAGCATATGTCCCCACTGTCACAAGGACTTTAGGCGAAAGGGTAGTAGGCTGAGACCGCTACAAGCCAGACGCCCGTGGTACCAGAAAATACATCTGGTCAGGCAGCGTAACCAAGTTACTACCAGTAGAGCTCCAAGAAGCTCATGGACTGGTTACCCCGGGGGGAACACTAACCAGCAACATTCAAACACACACATATCGGACAGTCTCAGGCTAAAATCGGACGACGTCTCAAAAATACTGCACGTGCAAACCCATTTAATCTCCTAACTCTATCCCTATTGGAAAGCACCTCACTAAAATCAAAACCCCCATTAACAATCAAAATACCAAATTCATTCAAATCCCTTAAATCGTCATACAGAGAACATTCACAGAGAACATGTTGCCATGTCTCGTCCGTCGAGCCACAAGGGCATTCCGCACTGTCATTTAGGCCCCTTGAATGCAAAAAAGCATTAAGGGAACCATGACCAGTCAACAGGAATCCGAGCCAAAGGTTAAAACCAAAGTCCGGTCGACTGCCAACAAATGTGACATCCTGAATGAAGCTGTATGTTACCCGCCCACACACAAAACTGTCCCATCTGATTTGCCAGTCACACAGGACACACTCATTCAACATTCTCTTACACACACTACGACCTAACTTCTCCACATCCATCCCATATAACCATTCATCCTGCAGCAACGGTAATCCTCTCCTGATCTTGAAGTCTATGGCTCTTCGCCTGACCTCCAGATCAAAAGCAACCACACCAAGTAAAATCTGCAAAGCCTCAGTGGAGACAGTGCGACATACCGGCAAACATCCCAATATCATAACCCTTTGGCATGATAGCACTTTCTTGCTGCCTACAACAGACGATGCCGTTTTGTACCACACCGAAGATCCATATGCTGCACAAGCAACAAATAGACCTCCATAAATGGTACGAACAGCACGCCTGCTGAGACCCCATTCACACCGCAAAATACGGCGCACTTTACAAACCACACCAAACAACCGGTCTCTGAGACGAGCAATATGAGGAATGAAATTCATTCTCTCACCGCAAAATACGGCGCACTTTACAAACCACACCAAACAACCGGTCTCTGAGACGAGCAATATGAGGAATGAAATTCATTCTCTCACCCACTGTTATACCAAGGTATTTAACCTCAGTTACATACCGAAGGCTGCTGGAATCAAGCCTGACGATCGGACTCCGACTTGGTGCCAATTTGCCCTTAAGCAACATTGTCACAGTCTTATCCACCGCCACACTGACACCAACACTAATGCTCCATTCAGAAACAGAACGCATGGACTCCTGGCCCTTGCGTTCAATTTCTAAACGCTATTGTCCCTCAATCAAAATGAGCAGATCATCCGCATACGCACAGCACTTATATACTTGTTCGAGCTGCCTTTACAAGGAATCCATCATGAGGTTCCAAATAAATGGACCACAGATAGAACCCTGTGGGCAACCACGAACCACATCCACACTGACACACTCATTCAACCCAACCGAACAAGCACGCCTGTCAGAGAAATAACTCTTCCAAAGAACCATTTCCCGACTACCACAATCTCTCAATTTTCTTAGCACACAATCCTAACTGAGATAGTCGAACGCACCCATAGAGTCCACAAACACACCTAGCACATACTTGGAGCTACTTGCCTGAACACAGTCAGACACATAGCCCCAAGCATCCTCGACGCATTTACCCTTTTTAAACCCAAATTGCAAATCAGACACTCTCTTCTGAAGCCTTTCTACCAGAACTCTTTCCAGCACTTTACCAAGTACCGGCAAGAGACTGATGCCCCGAAAAGAACGAGGATTACTCCTAATTCTATCAGGCGACTTCAGCAGCACTATCACCTTAGCACACTTGCACGCCTTGGGAAAATACCCAACCGATACACACTTCCCATATAACGCATTCATGTACTCAGGAATGGCCTTAAAGATGTTTTTGCACATCTCTCCGGTCAATCCATCCATTCCAGGTGACTTTCTCGACTTTAACATCGAAAAAGCCACCTCCAATTCACCAGCCTCGAGCGGATCACAAGGATCCTCCACCAAAGGTAGAGTTTCCCCACGATCCACCCGAGGGAAAAATGCACACAACAAAGCATACATACAATCTCTCCATGTTGTCAACTGAGTGTCGCCAACACGAAGAGCACACACATTTGTCTGCCCACCCTTACCCCAAGGATCATGCTCATTGCACCGAAGAAAAGCTCTCCATTCATCCTCTTTCACACTTATAAGCATACTCTTATACTCTTTCAACACACGACTATACTCGGATCTAAGTTGGCCTACATTCAAAGCATCAGCAGATCTGGCCCTCTGGAATTTCTTCCGAAGTCTAAGAACCAGACTCCCACTGTACTTACAATACACATTCACAACAAAAATCCTACCGAAAGATCCACAAACACTCACCATTGGTTGCGTAAGGTTCCTGAAGCAGGGCGCAATTCCACTGCCACTTTCACAAATTGTCTGTCTTAACTCACACATTGCAGCATACGCCCCCTCTCATTCACACTCACTTCCAAACCTAACTCACCGAACTTGTTGTTGTCACTCATTTTATTGAGCTCCACTACAGAAGGAGTGCGAATGATCGCACCACCATCCCGTAGTGGCTTCACCTCATGTACACGTACACCTAGTGTAGGCCCAACTTCTTTCACCACCTGTTCAACCACGTCCCTGGAAGATTTGCCAGAAGTTTTACTTCTGACAACCAAGGACCAGGTCTCAACTGGCTTCACAACAGGGGCAGATGCCGTCGGGGAAACACCAGGGTCGCTCACGGGTGAGACGCCTTGGACGCTTTGGACGACTACAGTCGCGAGCTGCATCTAAACCAGTGTCATCAACAAAAATTCGTACTGGTTGGTGAGCTCGAGTACAGTTCGGGCCACGTTAGATGAGACACCACTAAACTCATCGAGTAGACACCCAGTGACGTCAGCAGTTATGCTCTTCATCCTCTCGATGTTTTAAGTAGAGGAGTGGACCAAAGTTCCTGGCCGGAAAATATAAATATCATTTTGGCATCCGCGTAGACCTCTTATGCGGAAGATCAGAAGTGAGCCGGCGGTCAAGAGCCTAGGCGAGAACGTCAAAGCTGTGCGACGTACTACAAAAAATTATTTGCTGCTACAGCTCAAACGGGTACCACATAGTAAAACTTCGGAGTTCCAGACGGCAGTTGAGGAAACACTACGCGGTGCGGGTCAAGTCTATTAAAAACGCACACGGTGACGATCCAGATTAAGGATTTGGATGAAATCAGAACTGCCAAGGAAGTGACATGTGAAATACGTCGCCCAGATGAATCATCGGTTCTGAATATACAGTGTATATTGTGCTACCGGTAGCGAATGCTAACAAAATGCTGCGGGAGCCAACAAGATGCTACATGTGCTACGGCTACAACCATTGAGCACAAAACTGCAAAGAAGAATTGGACAGCAGTAACAATGTAAAAATGAGCCAAAGTGTGCTTTATGCAGTGGGCACCATGCAGCCGGCAGCGCCCGGTACATCAAAGGGCGATTAACGTTCAGTAAGCAGAAGAGCGATGAATAGTGCCCAACTAAACCTTAACCACTGTGTAGCAGCCCAAGACTTGATACAACAAACGGTGTTCGAGCAACACCTCGACGAGGTCGTTTTAAGCGAGCAGTATCGCAACATGAGGTGACACGAGTAGATATCAGATGCACCCTGTAAATCCGCCATATGGATCACGGATGGTAAGGTGCCGCAAAGAAGGCCTCTGACTCCTCATTTCGGTTTAACGTGAGTCAAAGTAAATGGAATTTCCTTTTCCTCATGTTATGCACCCCCAAGTTTGGAGCTCAACCAATTGGAACGGTTAATTTCGGAGCTGATAGTGGAAGTCCGTGGAAAATCCACGGTTGATGTAATTCAAGCAGTGATGAATAGAGCGCGCAGGGCAACGAGTGGAATCAGATGGAAGGGTGGCGATACGATGATGATCAGGATGAGCTCAACTAATTGCATATGCTAACATTATTGCTATATTGCGGTGAAAGTAATTGGAGCTCCATCTCGTAAAATGGCAAACATAGGTGGGTCGCGAGCAAGCGAGCGGAAGCTACTAGCCAGAGTAGTAACCTCCATTGTCTCATACGCGGCGCCAGTGTGGGCGGATGAAACACGGAAGAGCTCAAACATGGCGGGTATTCGCTCGACGTACCGTCTAAGCGTTTTGCGGGTAGCGTTCGGTTTTCGCACGTTATCAGATGTCGCGGTTGAGGTGATAGTCTCTATGCCACCAATCAACATATTGGCGCGTGAGCTGCAACGTAGGTTCACTACAGGGTCATCTGCTGAAGATGAGGGGCGATGCAGTATCCAAGAATACTGTTTCTGCTGTTCTCGTTTTAGCTGCGTGAAGGTCAGATAGAGGAGTGTTTTGGTAAACCGCCCACAACAGATAATCTGGTGCCACACATGTGCCAAACAGAAAGAAAGTGGCAAGTGGAGAAAACCGCTATAGCGAGAATTATGGCTGCCCTCCGCGTAGCAGAGCAGCTGACGAGCACAAGCTTATCAATTAGCAGTACAATCGGACATGGGATCTAAGGTCATAGATTATTGACGTGTAGTTGCAACCCACGCGCAAGACAGGAATAATAGGCGACCCATTTACATGGGACAGATCGGCTCTTGAGCAATTATGCTCCTCCTTTCCTCCCGACGAAGTATCTAAAGGCAGTTCCGGGGGACAATATGACATGGTGCTTTAGTTTTTAGTGGATTAAAGTCCCACACTCGGTTGTAGACCGGCTAGGTTTTCAATGCTTTTCTACCAATTTAAAAAAAAACATACTACAAGTAGGTACAACAAATATGTTGTAGTATTGATTAAGTTGCCTTGGTTCTTTGACATACAAGCAAATAGTCAGTACTACCTACTATAAGTAGATACAACAGATATGATGTTCCGATGTAGTACTGATTAGACTTCTGTATAAATCTATTCAAAAGGGCATTTTTCGTATTTAAGCTGAAATGAATCAAATTGACATTCGAATTTGCTGAAATGAATTTCAATGTCTGAATGTACCTGAGAGAATGTTCCCTATTCTTATTCAAAACAAGCGGCGCCAAATTGAATTGAATTTACATTCGAATGTTATTTTGTACTGCGTTGTTCGTTGGTATGGAAACAAATTTGCTCTCTCGACTACATTTCACAACAACAATTGCACACAAATTTCTCTCACAAAAAAACATTTGCTCTCACCGTAACAATTTGTAACCGTTTACCCCGGTCGTTCGGTATACTGAGTAAATTTCAACGCGACATCAACAACGTTTTTACTTATTACGCACACAATACGTTTCATAACCATTACTCAAAATTATCAATTAGAAAGAGTATTGTTTGGTCTTGTCTTAATGACTTGTATAATATAATATAATTCCAATATTTGGTCACGAGATTTTTCGTGACAATTTTATTATTTTAAATTCAAATTAAAAATTGCATATCATAAGTCAGCGGAAAATATTGCCTTGGGCAGGATTCGAACCCACGTGGAGCGCACTTCGAGACACCACTCTATGCACTCGGCCACGGAGGCAACCTCAATATCGCCGCTTAACTTATGATATGTGTTGTTGTTGATCGAAGTTCGAACATACAATGTAGGTTTGATCGAAGACAACAAAGTTCGAACATACAACTATAGTTCGATCAACCGTATAACCAAACAGCTCTGTAATGTTATTTTTATGTTATGTTTGGTAAGCTATATGACTTATATGAAATGTCATGTCATGCATTAAGACAAGACCCGAATTATATTATATTAATTACTACCAAGTTCTATTATATTGATTTATACCGAATTATATTATATTATACCAAACAACCGAATTATATTATATTATACCGAATTATATTATATTATACCAAACAACCGAATTATATTATATTATACAAGTCATTAAGACAAGACCAAACAAGTATGAATTAATTAATCATTTCGAATTGATACATAAAAAAGTTGTTTTCATTTTCTCCCCTACGCTTTCCAGTACTAATGATTATCGGTTACATTAAATATCTAGTACATATTCTGTGTATTACAGAAGTGGGAAATATGATTGCAATGAAGCTCATCTCTACTAAATGTTCGCCTATTCCTATTCTTGTAGAAATCCACAATTATCGAACTTGATTCACTAAAAATTGAAAAATAAACAAAAATTTTAACAAAAGAGAATACCGACTTAAAAAAAAATATAAAAAGTAAAAAATAATTGCGTATTCTTGTATCTACAACTTATAATCAACTTATTCTACTCAATTTACAATTATTGTTATTTTTGGATTAGGTGGAGTCGCAAACCTTATTACATATATACAATATATTATATGACAAAGCCTCTGCGAAATGCAAATAAATTAATATGCGAAATAGGTGTCGTGTTGGGCATACAAACAAGTGAGAAGCATAAATGATTTTTGCTCTTTCCATGAGTATAAATACGATCCCCTAATTTTCGCCCATTTTTGGCCAAATGTTCTTGGATATGTTCCTTTCAACGTGATATTAAGACTTTTTGCCCGATTTTGCCCATTTTCTATCAATTTATTATAAATATTTCGTTAGAGATTGAGTTCAGCCATGCGACCATGATCCACAAATCTATAATAAATAAACACAGAAATTTTACTCGCCTCATCTAAAAAAAATTTCCCAAATACAACAGAACGATCTCAAATTTTAAGTTGAAGCACTCAAAATAGCTTTGGTTGAAAATGACAACTATCTTAAAAGGTAAAGAATTTGGTACACATAGACCTAATGGACGTCCATATCTTACATACGAAGAGTAGGCCCACGTGTGAAAAGAAAATTAGCAGCTGAGCTGGCAGATTATCAAAAAAAATGAATCGAATCGCGATAATTCGTAATTGCAAGGGACCAGCAGTTTCTTACGAATTATAGAGGTTTTCGATTTATCGAGGTACGAATTATCGCGATTCGACTGTATACGGCATTTGTGTTACAGAATTCCATGCCTACTCCGAGCGAACTAAGTGCAGTTGGATATGGGATCAGAATTTTCGAATTATTAATTTCAATTTCCTATAGAATGGGATGTAAAAAATGGCAAGTGAGGTTTAAAGCGGAAAAATTAGAAATGATGAAAAAAAAAATAAAAAAAATTCCACTTGTGCCATCGTACACATGATAGAAGTAAAACTTCTTAAAAACAGACAGAGAGAGATCATTTCAAAACAAATACAACTACATACAATATTATAAGTTTGTCAAGAAGTTTTTTATGCCGGCCACACATTATACGATTGATTGTACAATTTCATTTTGATTGTGGACTCTCCCCAACGGTGTGGGGAAGGGTCATGGTATGATTGTACGAGGGTCAATTAACAATTACTTAGCCTCACCGCCCGATGGCTCTGCTATTACAAAAGAGTGTTTTCTTTATTTTATTGGAGCTATTTAAGCAAACATGATTAAAATGTCTGCGTGGCGTAGAGTAGGACTGGCAAACCGAGGGCGTGGGGTTCGAGTCCTCTCCTGGAATTTTTTTTTTATCTTTTGTGAATGAAACATTTTTGGTTTCGGTAGGCTAAAATTTGAAATCGTCATAAGCAAATTTGTTTAACGCTTTTCTTGTCGTTCAGAAATTAAGGAACGCGTGGCTTGGGTAGAGTTTAGATGTCCGACCGATAACAAACAGTTGGCGAAAACGTGATTTTTAGATTTAAAATTTTGTTTTGGTTTTTTAGTTTTTATATATTTACTAGCCTTACCCGGCGTGCGTTGCTACGTCCCCTGTGCGTGCCCAGTTATTAAAAAAAAAAAGAAATGGGCCAAGTGCAAGTGAGACTCGTACACGGAGGGGTTTGTATGGGAGGTACTCTTCCTAGTGGTCCGATTTGACTGATTCCAACAAATTTACCGCACCTATGTTAAAAACTTATAGTGTCTAAATTTCAGTTCGATAGAACAAAAAACAGAAAAGTTTTTCCAATAAGAACCTGAATATTAATGGGGCTTTGTATGGTCCGATCAAACTGAAATTTCGACAATATAAGTTTCTGATGTATACCCACCAACCATCCAAATTTCAAGATAGTGGGATTACTGGATCGTATAGCTGCCATACAAACCAAAATGTTTCTTGTATTGGGACCCCTTTAAGTTTTCGAAAATATTTTAGTTTTAGTATTTGTTGCTGATGCCCGGATAGAACTACACATTCTCTGAAAATTTCAACCCTCTAGCTATTGCGGTTTTTAAGACATGACCCGAGGACGGACAGACGGACGGACGAAAAAAAAACCTATCCTATCCTATGTCCGTCTCCTGGTTCTAAGCTACCTCCCCACCAATTTTCAGCCAAATCGGTTCAGCCATTCTTGAGTTATAAATAGTGTAACTAACACGACTTTCTTTTATATATATAGATTAACACGTTGTAACTACAACAAATAAGTGGCAATACAACAAAACTCATTTTGGGCTAATACTTATAAAGTTATTAAAGTTTAATAATAAATAAATAAAAATTATTAAATCCAAAAATTGAATTAAATGAAACACTTTCCTCGATAGTCTAGTATGTAAAGAGTCGGGCTTGGCCGATGACTCAAAACAACAGAGTGGGTTCAGGATAATTTTTTTCCCCTTCTTTTCTTTCTTAAATCTTGTAACTACAGCAAATAAAAGGCAATATAACAAAACTCATATTGAGCTAACATAAAATTATTAAAGTTTAATAATAAATCGAAAAAGTGCAAGGGGAGGAAGAGAGAAGAATGAAATTGTCAAAGCAAAATAAGTTAATGTGAATGTGAGAGTGTGTGTATTGCCAAGTATAGTTTGCTTGTATTGATATGTTGATATAGAGGGAGATATATAGAGAGAGAGAAGAATCAATACAATACAATACGAAATAAAAGGTGATTGAAACTCTTTGACTTGCGAGCGAGATGAAATAAGTGCGAGTGTCCAAATAGCATTCGACTGTATTTTGGAAATCATGATTTAGAGAAGTATAACAAACGGATCATAAATGCACCTAGACAAATACTAAAACTAACATATTTCAAAAATTTGTTTCAGTTTTCTTTTGAGTTTCTTTAGCCTGTAAACACGGCTTTATATTATGGACCCCCCAAAAATACCTTGATATGGCTTTTGTGTCTGTTCTCCCCAGTCCCTGAGTTTCATGGAGTAGTAACTTGGTACCGCTGAGGTATTTTCTGGTACCACGTGCGTTTGGCGTTTGGGTAGTACCCATTCGCTTAAATTCCTTGTGACAGTGGGAATTTATGCTCGTCTGATCTTGATCATAGAAATGCTGCTAGTTGACGGAAGAGGTAGAAATAGACCTCGCTCCCAACAGTGAGGAGGCTATATCCATGATTATAGCTTTATACTGTACCATCTATGAGTTACTAAACCTGCTCTCTATCCCAGAGAGCTATGTTTAAATGTGGACCGCAAACCCATGAATTTTTTGGAGTTCAAATTGGTAGTACCTCGGGTACGAAGCCCGACTAGAAGCTTTTTTCTGGTACCACGGGTTGTGACTAGCCCACGGAACTTTGCTGTGGTTTAATACCCAAATGCGGGTAGAGTATTTACTCGATGTGGAATTGCGTTAATACAACCGGGTGCTGCGACCCATAGAGCAGCTGAGGTTTAAGATAGGCCTCAACTCCCGACCAAGGAGTGAGTCATATTTAACAAAATAGATATGATTCGAATTTGGTACCTGCGGATATATATCCACGTTGACGTTGATTGACGTTTATCAGTCCATGTGCTTGGCACCGCGTTCTTAAGTCTACCATGACAGGCGAGCACATTAAACAAATGGTACTTCAAATAACATATCTGTCCAGGAAGTGGAATCCGATGGAATTCTAGTCAAGAAATTGGTGAGTTTTATCAATAACTTGAACTCCATTCTCCATTAAGTAGCCTTTAGTTTAAGGTTGTTTCCATGCTGAAACATCCAACGGAGCTGTATATTTCACTCACATGTATGAACTGTTCTCTCAAAAATATACAATTCAAGAGTCCTCTCAACTTTTTTCTTAAATACTTCACAAATATTTCCGTAGAGGAAAAGGGCTTAAATACTAAATTACTGATTTGTTGCTTGTGTTTCGAACGTATCAAAATACACTGTGGTCTTATAATTTTTATTTTACTTACATGAATGCTTCTGCCAATTTTGGTAGTTTTGGTGGTGGACAACAAACAAGTTCTCCTTTAGCTTTGCGACGTTCACGATGTGTTTCCTCTGCTTTTGATTTTTCTTCTTTAGTATAATGATAGAAATATAAATTGAAATCAGTGTAGAGCTCTTCTTTTAATTCATAAACGCCTTTAGTTTCAGCTACTTGTGGCTTTTTAAATGTGGCAACCGAGCCAATTACCTCCTCAATTGAGGTATCATTACTTGAATCGGGCAATGCACGACTCAATTCCGAATGCGAATAGGCTTTGATGCACAATAATTGTATGATCTCCTTCTGGTTGCGTTCCTTTTCGGTTATATTCGAGACACCAGGAACAAAACGCTCACCAATAATGACAATTAATAGTTCAAGAAATTCATCGACCATTGTCAATTGACGTAAGAAATCATCTTCGCCTGCAATCTCAGTTGTGGTACCATCATAATCGGGTTGGGCCCATTGTATTAGAGTAAATTTGTTAAGCAAATGAATCAAAAACTGATTACTTTCCATAAGAGAGGCACCAATTTGTAGGACAACAATATCACGATCCAACATTTCAGTACGACAGCGTACATTGCGATAAAAATATAATTGATGTAATAATGAATAACCATTACGACGCCACATACCAGCTGCGACTTGCGCAATCATTACTTGTGTGCACTGAACCGGTTCTATAATTTCACGTGGTGATAGCTTTGCAATTAAAGCATCAGATGATGGCATCATATTATCATATGTCATTCCATAAAAACCCAAATGTAAATAGATTCCAGCATAGAACCGTGACAATGGCAAATGTACGGATACAGGCCGTGAGGCAACATCATAGGTTAGACAAGCGGCAACATGGCCAGCAACTGTGCGTTCTTCAATTTTAGGATTACCCACAATAAATGTATTGTTCACTAGACTACGCATTGCCATCTTATAAAGTTTTTTCAACGCCTCAACATCACTGGCTGCCCATTCAATCACTTGTGAAATGGTTGTAGCCAATTTAATATGTAAATTAAAGGCGCATTCCCATTCTGGTTCATAATGTTGGCCGGTTTGGCGGGTCATTGATTCCATGCCCTGCATAACATTCAATACGCGCATTAATGCCTTACAACCTTCCAAAAACCCCATACGTAAATCAACGGTCCAAACTTCTGGCTTCATACTGAGTAAATAACGCAAATCATAGAGTATGTAAGCGGCACGTTTAAAAAAAGCCAAATTTGCCATATTTTTGGAGAACTGTTGCAAAGTATTGTTCTGTATAAATTTCTCAATGGATACATGATAAAATGTATGCAGCAACTTATAGAAGATCCCCTCATTAGCGATTAAATGATGAGCAATACTTGGTACCGTGAACAATTGTACGCTTAATGATACCACAGAAAACGAATGGTCATGATCATCTTGTATAAAATCCTCCACAATTGTTGCATATCGGCGTGAAAATTCAGTAGCTAACATCATTTTGTTATCGTACTCCATTAAGAGTCCAGATATGAGTACCCGATGCCAACAAGTACGTGCTGTTTTCCACAATTTCACATCATATTCAAGTATATGGCGTATACAAAATGGCTCATTTCGATCTTGTATTAATTCCGAAAAGATACGACGGAAGATCGAGTGACGGACTAGGAACTCTTGGAACCAACTTAATAATTGTAGGGCAAGCTGTTGACATGCAACCGAATTAATATGCAATACAGATGTTCGTAACGATTGGGTATTGCGATGTGTTGGCAGAAGACCGCTAGGTTGAATCATTTGACTTTCAATACCAACCTTTAGATCATTGCATTCCTTAAAGTTATCACATTTAACAACAGCACGCCCTTCACGATCAATAGCAGCAACAATTTCCATAGCATCCTTATGACGACATTTTACTATTTTGGTCAATGTCTGAATAACTTGATCAAATGTATGGGATTCATCATTATAAAGTACTGTGCAAAACTGTGGACCACCGTCACTAACATCCCCACCATCGAGACATTGTAGACTGGCATTTGGTTCAATCTCAAGATAATTAACGCAAAATGCTAAAATTGCCGCAAATGTAATTTCACAACGTTCCTCAACGGCAGCAGTAATAACTTTACTTTCAAGTGGATTCTTACTATCATTCTATAAAAAAAAACACACTGATATAAAATTGAACAGGAAATTATTATATCTACCTTATGCTCTTCACAGTATTGATCTTTTTTCCAGGCTTCTTTGTCACCACAATCACAGCAGCCACCACCACCTGATGTTGACATTTTGTATTTATGAAAACGATGGGCTGACTGTTTAAAGCAGTTTACACACAATACACATGTCGGATCCATGCCACATTCACGGCAACTGTAGGTCGGTTCACCATTACGAAAAACCTTACCACATACATTAGCTGTATTGCCCTCAAGGCGTAATTTCTCAAGAGCAGTACCAGGATTTTCGCCAAGCATAAATTCAACAAGTAAATCGATAATATTTTCCTTTGCGCAATCTTCTTTAAACATACATTTAACTGTGTTAAGAAAAAATTAAGAAGAACATTTTTGTTAACATTATATTTATTTAAAACAACGAGGGCAAGTCAATTAGTTGTTATGAAATCTATCTAGAGAAGACACACACTGCTCATTTTACTTTTTTTTTTAGCGCAACTAATAGCAAGGTTTCTTTTCTGTGAACCAGATTTTCTAAAACTTTATCGGTACAGATCACTTTTGACGTTTAAGTTATAACACTATCTCGCAGGCGTATCAATATTAATTTAAAAGATGTATGATTTATAGCCAATAAGTTCTACGTAATATCTTACGCTTACTTACGCTTCACTTGGCGGTTATCAGCTTTTTCATGTATGACCAATCGACAATTGTTTCAAAAGTAGTTTTTTCTAACAGTTTAAAAACTGTTTTAGTTTCTACAACAACTACCCTCAATTACGTCACTTTACCCTAAGGTTGTTGTAAAAATCCACAAGTTTTTATACTGTTTGTGTTTACCTCCCATATTGTTGCGAATAAAGCTTAAATACATACTACAATGAAACATTCACTGCGTGAAGAATATTTCATCTACGGCATAGTCGAAGATAACGTTCTTTCTAGTTTTTGTTGTTATTTGTTGTTTGGAAGGCCACAGCAAAGCGTGGCTGGGCAAAAAAAAAAAAAAATCCCAGTGCAGGACACGAACCCAAGCACTACGTGTGCCAGTCTTAATCTCTAACTCCTAACGCCGCTCAGAAACTTTAGTTGTCTTTGCCAAAATAGCTATAATAAACACAATCTAGTTCTTTGCATGTTGTTGTTGTAAACATTTGAAAGAAAAATATCTGACGATTCTATTTTTAGCCTAATTTTTTGAAATTTCACTCATGCCGCAACGCACATAAAAAAGCTACGCTCTAATAAAAAATCTAACGAAATGGCAGATCAAATAAAATTTTTCTGTGAATACGTCAAACAGGTATCGGCAACGGTTTCTGAATGTGATGGTACATAATTGCATCTACAAAGATTTTTTACAGCTTTAAGGCTGGAAGATTTTACTGAAGGCAATGCCGTAGAAGTAATAAAATCAAAAATAATACTTCTGTACAAAGTACAAATAAAAACAACGATTATCACCAAACTACAACAAAATATAAAAGCCAAACTGCTAAACGCAACTCAGAATAGCAAAAAGGAAAATTGCAACAAAAGAGGCAATATCAGCAATGGTAAAGAATTGTCAAAGTGAAAGATTGAGAAATATGACTCAAATTTGGCACCTGCGGATATATTGTATATGCAAGGGGACGTTGATTAACGTTTATCAATCCATGTGCTACGCACCGTGATTTTAAGTCCTCAATGACACAAATTGACATTTCATTTCTTTTCAATGTGCAGTGAAGTAATCGTGGCATAAATAATAACGATAGAGGTAATTATAATCATAATAATAATTACTACAACAATAACAACCAGAACACAAACAATGGTAACATACGTTTCCCTTAAGTACTCAAAACCAATAAATATAAAAGTTAATACTATCAATTTTAATTTCAACATCTTCATAAAAAATACCCAATGATTACTCAGGTAATAATCTTATTTTATTAACAGACATTGGTGCAGATATTTCAATCCTTAAAGAAAATTTGGACGATTATCAAGAAATAGATTACAATGTGTACTAGATTAGCTTTTTTTGAATTAATCACAGAAAAATATGCAGGTTATTTTAAATGTAGCGTATTTCTGCAGATATTTCAATCATATTCTACTCAGTATAACTTTTAACACGAGCAATGAATTACACAGCTGTCTTCACAAAAAATGTAGCCTGAAATGTCACTTTTCGGTTTCTTTGAAATAACCATGTACCCATGTTTCGTCATGATTTATGACCCTTGTCAGCAATTTTGGATTGTCGTTACCGTCAATCAACAGCTCCTACTGAGCGATGCACATGCGACGTTTCTTTTGCTCAAAATTTTACAATTTCGAAACAAACTTCACTGGCACATGTTTCATGCGCAAAGATCACAAAAAATGGTCAAATGACATGAGCCAACCGATATGCCGACATCGTCAGCAACTTCTCTAATAGTGATTCAATGTTTATTCATAACAATTTTCTTCACTGCTTCAACGTTTTGCATCGGTTGTTGTCGTCCAGGTCGGCCATCGTCATTAACATCTTCTCGGCCTTCTGTGAAGAGTTTGTACGACTCATAAATTTTTTTTTTTTTTTGCTCAAGGTAGGCTCGGAAAACACCACAGAATATATTTAAATTGCTTTGAAGCTCTTAATTTTACATTTCACAAAAAATTAATATATATTTCTTGATTCATTCTTTGAAAAAGGCAAAAATCGGAGACGAGCCAAAACACGTGCAAGCAAAACAGCTGTCAAAAATAAATTAAATATTTAAAATGGCCGACCTTGATAGCATGAGTGAGGGACATGAGTACGATATGATTTGAACAGACCTCGTATACAGATACTAAGAGTAGCGCTACTAAAACTAAAAAGAAAAGGACACAATACTGTCTACACTACATAAAGATCCAACCCAAGGAGCTCATACAGGCAGTCCAAAACGCTAGAAAAATCAAAACACTTGATTAGTGAAAATATATGACACGCCATAGTTTACAAATTAGGTACGTAATTGTCAAAAATGACAAGCATCGAAAACAACAAAACATACTAAAACTGCTTTAACAATTACTGACACATCACTAAGTATTTTCGACAAAGTTTTGATCGACACAATTGGTAGCTTCGGTGCCCAGCATGAGATTAAGCTTTTCGTGCCGGTATCACTTGGTATGACAGTCGTTGTGGCAACCATAAATGCTGTAAGCTATTATTTAAGTACAGATGTACAAACGTGTTCGAAAAAATAATCATTTTTCTTGTGGTTGTTGTCGAATCTCATGTGAGTCAATGGTTGAATCATAATTGATTCAAATTTCTTTTAACTTCGGTTGTAATTTTGAGTACCTTTGTATTTTTTTACATTTTGATCATGCATTTAGAATAACATGTTGATTCCATATGTGCATTGCATAGTTACATAAACAGTAAAAGGTACCCATACATATATAAAAAAAATTCCGATGCATACATAAACAATAATAATAATTTTAACAAAAATCAGCCAAATCAATAACCAAAGTTATCCATAACCACCATACATTCCACCCAATACTAAACCTCTTAATCACCACAGCTGCCAACTGCTTGTCCAGGGCTACTACACGTTTGACCAGTACTGTGAAATTTTTAGTTGATTTTTGTTGCGCGCCAAAATTTTTTTTTTTTTTAATTGTTTAATTATACTGTTATTATGAAACAACTTAAATTAAACTATATACAAAACAATAACAAAACAACTTATATTAACAAGTGGGAATAATACTAATACATTTAATATGATCTAGTAGGGAGGTCGACAGGATGCGATCTTCTCAGCCTCCTCGCCACTCTGACCCCTCCCTTTCTGCGTCGCCTTAAAAGCCGCCTGGCTAGATCGTTTGGATGATTTGCCAACCGATTAATGTAGTCCTTGGCCTGATGATTAATCACGTCGCCAATTTTTGGTATTTTCAAGTCGTGCTCAAGGTCCGCTGTGCGCATGAACCAAGGGGCCCCAGAAATCATGCGCAATGTCTTGGCCTGCAGAACTCTAACCTTAGCAATATTTGTTTTTGCTGCTATGCCGTACACCTGTAAGCCATAACGCCAAGCATGAGCAATTATTGCTTTGTAGATGTGTACCTTATTTCTTAGTGACAATTTATTGCGACTGTTTAGGAGCCAATACAATTTCCTAATTCTCTGCCCGAGCGACTTCGTTATATTTGAGATATGGGTTTTAAACGTTAGCCGCCTATCCAAATATACACCAAGGTATTTATATCCCGAGTGATGCTCCAGCAACTAATTGCCAATAAAGACGCCCGGAAAAACATCCGGCCGTAAGGCGTACGACACATTGGCACATTTCTTTTCGTTAATGCCAATGTTCCATCTTTTTGTCCAGACTTCAAAACTGTGCAGATATTGTTGCAGATTATCCGTGGCTTCATATATGCACCTGTTTCTGGAGAGGATGGCAGTATCATCTGCAAACGTGGCGATGATAAAATCATCAGAATCTTCTAGCGGTAGCTTTAAGCTATTGGGCATGTCGTGCGTGAACAGGGTATAGAGTGTCGGCCCAGAACGCTACCCTGGGGGACACCTGCGCGCATAGCCTTGATGGTAGACTCCACACCATCCAGTACCACTGTAAAAGTCCTATTATTGAGGTAGCTGCGCACTATTAACCATAGTTGAGGCGGTAAGAGGCTCTTGAGTTTACTGAGCAACCGGTCGTGCCAAACTCGGTCAAAAGCCTGCTTGATATCGAGATACGCTGCCACAACGTACTCCTTGGCCTCAAATCCTTCAAGGATATTCAATTCTTCTGGAGTTCCGTGGGCCTTATTACGGAACCCGAATTGAAATAGAGGAACAATTTCCTTGACCTCTTTCAAGTCAAGTAGGCGTGTCAGCAGACAGCGTTCAAACAGCTTTGCTACAGTGGGCAGCAGACTGATTGGCCTGTAAGAATCCAATATGTAAGGGCTCTTACCAGTCTTATGAATCATGCAGATTCTCGCCTTCTTCCACTGTTTTGGAATATATCCCAATCTAAGCACAGAGTTGAAAATGAGGACCAAGAATAGCACAGCTTTGATCGGCATAGCCTTTAGTGTAAAATTATCCACACCATCTTCGCCTGTAGCCTTTTTTGTATTCAACCCTTTAATGTGACCCGAGACTTCCTCTGCTGTGATGGGAGCAACTGGGGGGCATAATTGGCCAGCGCTATCAAGTCTCATTTGGACTTGGTGAACTCTATGTGCTGAGCTAGTGCCAAATGGCTGAAAGCGAGTTTCTAAGTCCTTAGCAAAAGTCTCGGCTCGATCCTTTAAGGATCTGGCCCAGGATCCGTCAGCTTTCTTGATTGGAAATTTGGGGGTCACCTGCTGCTTAAACCTTCTAGCCAGCTTCCACAAGGAGTGCTTTGTGTTGTCATCGGAGGAGACACTTGACAAAAATCGGTCGTTTTCCTCCTGTTTGTGCAGTTCCAGCAGCTTCTTGATTCTATTCGACAATCTACGAAAGACCCTGTCCACAACAGGGTCCCGAGTTCGACAAAACTGTCTCTTAAGTCTCCTCTTGATAAGCAGCAGCGAGAGAGAGCTGCAGAGTGCACCTTATTTAAGAAAATCGAGTGGGCGTCTTCAATATCCTCAGGCACCAGGATTTCAAAATTTAAATTAAGTGATTCTTCCAAATCTCTACGAAACGCAGCTATGTCAGCTCCTGGTGATAGTAGTCGTCCTTTTATAGTTTTGATCTTCGGAGTGGAGTCAAATGTAACCACAAGGGGAAGATGATCAGAGGAGAGCCGATACTCTGTCCTGATAGACAGCTCATCTGGACGCAGCCCATTATATATAAAGAAATCAATAGCGCTGGGTGTATGTCTTATGGCCTACGGGAAGTGGGTCGCTTGACCAGTTGCCAGGATTTGAGCTGTCGAGTTTTGCACTACTTCCTGGAGGCGGCTACCACGTGTATCTGCTCTAAAGTTACCCCAGAATCTGCTTTTGGCGTTGAAATCTCCACCTATAAGGTACATTCTTCCTAGACTGCTAAAAAGTTCTTCAAAGTCTATTGTTGACCAATTAAGATGCGGGGGGAGGTATGCAGAGATGATTAACTCACCCCTACTGGTTACAATCTGAATGGTGGCCATTTGCAGTTTTGTCGTCCTAGCGGCCTCATGTATAGAATAGCACATATCCTGCTTAATAATCACCGCCGCTCCTCCTCTTGGTCTGTTGCTGGGGTGATCTGCCTTGTGAATGTTGTAGCCAGGTATATAGATCTGGACTCCCGTTTGCAGCGATGTCTCTGTGCATAGCATGACGTCTATGTTAAAGTCAGTGAGGAACTGCTTAAGCTCCTCAACATGCCCAGAAATCCCACGGGCATTCCACAATCCGAGGTAATAATTATTTGGGTGTAGTTATTTGAGCCAATTATGACATCAAGATCCTCTTCCATCTGATTCACATTGGTTACGGCCTCAATGGTAATAGGTGGCGGCTTTCGCAATCTAGGTGCATTCTTTTCATTTTCAGCGTTCAGGTCAATCTCCATCTCCGCAGCTAACATCTCTGCATTAGATACTTCGGCATCAGTTGGATCTTCATTCTCCTTCTCACTTGCGAGTAATGAAAATCGGTTTGTGGAGGTTGCTACTTTTTCTGGGGTGGGATTAGCCTTTGATATGTGGGTATTACCCAATTTCTCTTTTTTGATGCTTTCCTTGTCGGAGATGGGGGACGGTTTACGCTTTTTGATGGGGGTCTGCCAGGTAGGTGACGTCATACTCAAACTGACTTTATCGGGAACATTATGAGCTACATCACTTACAACCATACTTTCGGGATCTGACACAATAGGCGTGGAACACACACTACCTGCTATTGATGTTACAACCGAATAGGTGGACTCATAAGTGGAGTTTGTCGACGTCAGTGTACACGTAGTACTGCAAGTTGTAGCAACCCAACTACTAGTTACAGTGGCCGGTGCATTTATAGCCTTATACATGATGGTGCGTATCTCAGAAGGCATTGCACCAGCAATTTTGTTCATAGTCTCATACGAAGTCCACGATTTCATCGGGTCTGAGGGAGAGGATGTATTGTTCTGCATTGTAACAATTAACTATTATTTTACTTTAGTAAAATTTAGCAATTGCTTTATCTCTTATCAGTGCCTGTGCAAACAAATGCAAACACAAGGCAGAGACAAAAACAAAAATAGATAAGCGCACCCGCAAGCACTATGCAAAGTGTTTATCGTGTGCGACTGCACACCAGCGTCAGTCTTGCCCAATGGGCGAGCACAAGCAAAGCAAAAACAACTGCTTATGCTTTTATTGTCTTTTTGATCACTTTTACCGACACCGCCGTTAGTCGATGTCTAAATTAGATCACTGCGTAAACAAAAACAAAGCGTTATCAATGTTTAATCGAACTTTATACTATAGCGCGACACGACCATCCGCCACGAATGTACAAACGAGACTGCGCGCCAACATAGTATTAGGACTATGCATTAATTTTAAAGGTTTTTTCACCAAAAATGGGGCTTTATTTCGATTTCAAAATGGATTGATACATCATTCAAAGTACTGTCCGTCGCTAGCCACAACCTTTTCCCATCTTTCTTTCAATTTCCGGATTCCGTTTCTCCAAAATTCCGGCTTCTGGGCGTCTATGAATGAATCGATCCATTTTTTGGTCTCTTCATATGAAGAGAAGCGGTGTCCAGCCAGCTTACGCTGCATCTCCCGGAACAAGTGGTAATCCGAAGGAGCAATGTCTGGGCTGTACGGCGGGTGGGGTAGCACTTCCCAGTTGAGCGTTCCAAGGTATGTTTTGACGACCTGTGCAACATGCGGCCGAGCGTTGTCATGCTGCAAAATAACCTTGTCGTGTCTTTCGACCGTTTCCGGCCGTTTTTCAAGCAATGCTCGGCTCAAACGCATCAATTGACGTCGGTAGACTTCCCCAGAGATGGTTTCGTTGGGTTGGAGCAGCTCATAGTACACCACACCCTTCTGATCCCACCAAATACAGAGCATGAGCTTCGAACCATGAATATTCGGCTTGGACGTCGATGGCGCCGGTTGGCCGGGCTTGACATATGTTTTTTTACGCTTTGGGTTATCGTAATGGATCCACTTTTCGCCGCCAGTCACAATACGATGCAAAAAACCCTTCCAGCCAAGTCGTTCAAGCAGCAATTCGCACGTGAAAAATCGGCGTCCGACGTCTCTCGGCTTCAACTCGTATGGCACCCAATTACCTTGCTTTTGGATCATTCCCATCGCTTTGAGACGTCTGGAAATGGTTGCTTGGTCAACGTCCAACGTTTCGGCGAGCTCTTCTTGCGTTTGGCACGGGTCTTGGTCCAGCAATGCCTCCAATTCTGCGTCTTCGAACCTTTTGGGCTGGCCAGGTCGCTCCTTGTCCTCGGTATCAAAAACACCACTTTTGAAGCGTCGAAACCAGTACTCACAGGTTGAAATCGATGGAGTATGGTTCGGGTAGGCATCCAACAGCAATTGACGGGCTTGGGTGGTATTTTTCTTCAAATTGAAGCAAAAAAGCAAGGCTTCCCGCAAATTGCGTTTTGACGGCACGAAAGTTGACATACTCGGAGCACAAAAAAACTATGTTGTGTACACTTCAGCGAAATGACAGATACTGGTAAACAAAGCCTAATGATGAGGCTTTGACATGAATATAGTTACAGTATTGCCAGATGCGATACTGTTGTAAATAACGCCATCTGTGTGCAACCTTTAAAATTAATGCATAGTCCCAATACTTATAAAATTGAAAACTTTTTTAAAATTTTAATAATGTGCCACAACGATTCATTTGTTTGTATAAAAATAAAACAAAAAATAGCTGTTCAAGACGGAGCTACGTTTGTTGTAAACAGAAAAGACTATAAACCAAACACTATAAACTTTGTTTGTGTTGTTGCTGTTTGGTTTTGTGCACAACATAACAACAAGAAGACACCTGCCTGCAGTTACAAGTGCTTGCATTTTCGCTCTTTTCATTAATTATATTTGTGCTAATGCAGAGAACGAATTTCAATTATGCTTTTCATTTGTGTGTGTGCCCTACCACGACGCTGATTTCACATATTAATTTGCAACCATGTCGCTGATGCTTGGCTGTTATTTGTCAAATAAATAAATACGTTGCTTGTCCCAATTATTTAGATTATTTATTACAATATATGTACATTCAAAACTAAAACTGATTGTATTACTAATTGTTCGATTGCACATGCTTTTAAAATTATAACTTATAATGAAATACACCTAGACTTTCGGTTGAAACAGTTATGGCCGATTCTTCTTTGGTGACTCTTGCTAGATTTCACACTTGAGACTGTCGTGTGTGTAGTGTCGTGTGATAAGTAAAATGAAAACACAAAAAAAAACGAAATGAACAAACAACGAAAGACGCGATAGAGGACTAGGAAAAACTTCGACAGAAACTCTGGTACGTAACTGAAATCTACTCCGTAAGCCCCGTGTTTATCTTCTCAACAGACAAGAAAATCGAGAGAGTAGTCCACCGCAAAAAGTCTAGGTGTGAAAGCGGTATCAACTTAAAAAGTGAGAACTGCAAGGTTGCATTTCCGAAGAAAATACTACTTGCGTCGGAACAAGTAAGCAAAACGCAAAGACTATAAAAATTATATAGACTGAACAAATATTGTAGTTCACATTCATTTATTTCAAGACTGCCCAAAAACTTGATTTTTTTAAAAATTATACATAAATATCCGTTATATTATAATTTATATTGTGTATAAACTCCATCATCCTTTGTTAAATGCACAGAGCGAAAGAAGAGCATACGCCTATCCCCACAACCACCACTGTGCGCAGACCCAGCAGTAATTTTTTCAACAACAACTATTTCAACACAAAGCACATCATCTACATCAACAGCTAAAGCAGCATCAACAACAACAGTGTACACAGCAACTGCTTCGATCGCGTCATCGTATGCAGTTAGTAAAACCCAAAGCAATTATCGGAACAATAATAATGCTTCCAAACCTACATATTATAGTATGCGTCATTAAGGAGATGTGAGACAGTTACGCCTGCAATAACAACACACACGCAAGTACAAAGTTCAATCATTGCAAGTAATAAAAATATTTCCGAACGGTTAAACGCTAACAAAAGAACCCGAAAAACGCAATCACCAGACAAATCTACAGAACAAGCACAAAACAACAACCAAATGCTAAGATTCCGCCCATTACTGTGCTAAAGAAAAGCTCTAGTTATATTCACGGCATGCTTAAAGAAATTGAAATAAGGAGATATTATACTAAAACCATATCAATTGGCATCAAAATATTCGTTAATGACATCGATAGTTATAACACTCTCCGCGAAAAACTTAAAAGCAATAAATGTTTTTCTCTTATGAGAACATAAGCCATATAAAGCCGTTTTCTGTGGTTTGGATAAATTACCGAATGACGAGATTAAAATTATATTATTATTTCAGGGGCTACACTACAATGCTCTGATGTGAAAACGGTGGAAAAAACGACGAAAGCTGGTTTTAAGATTCTACTGTACTTAGTATACTTCGCAAATAAATCTACTACACTCCAAAAACTGCGGAAAGACCATCAGTTCATAAACCACATATAAAAGTTCGATGGGAATATAAAACTAAATCATCACGAAAACTAACACAATGTCAACTTTTTGGGCACGGGTCTAACAGTTGTAACGTAACCACTCTTCCTGTCCATTCTGTGCAGGTCACCTTACGATGTCATCCTGCACTAACTCAAGTACTCTTCTTTGTGCTAACTACAAAGGTACTCATACCTCCACAGACGCAGTATGTCCTTGCCGAGCATAGATCGAAAATCACAGCAAAGGTAGCACTAGTGCTGCTCCTAGTAGAGACAACATTTTTAGCCAGGATCACTTATAATTATAGGAACGTACTAATCATTCGGCCCTCAAGTAACAGCACCACTCACGCATACTACTATAAGACCGCCAGCCGTTAAATTATCTACTGACCTATTTACCTTTGAGGAAAAAAGCTCTATTACAACAAAGCTTATGACCAAACTTCGAACTTGCTCTTGCAAGAGTGAACAGTTCAATGTGATTACTCAATTAGCACTTAAATATATGTATGGTAGTAAATAATATAGAATATCTCAATATTAAGCTGAACTATCTAGCTTAGGAACATGGCTGACATTTAGGGATAGACTTCAAATTTATAAGTACTCTATTTATAGAAATGACCGTACCGCACGTGGGGGTGGTGAAGTTGCCATTGTAATTATTAGCTCTTTTAAACATCAAGAAAGTCTCAACTGAAACATTCACCTGATAGAAAACATTGGAGTAGAAGTCAGGTTAGATTCTCCAAATAGCCTAAAACTTATTTCCGTGTATTTTTCGGGAACATCGGGTAAGTATTTGGACAGGTCCTGCAATCTAACTAACGATACAAGTCGCCAATGATGTGTCATCTGATCACTTGCCAATAGTTACCAAGGTGGCATTAAATATCAACTTACATACAAACACTTTTCCGATTTACTCTTAGGCTTCTCAGAACTGTATTTAATTCACGTAGAAACTCCTACGACAATGTCTCTCTACTCTCAATGAACTGCATTTTATATTGTGGTTCCAAAGGAGCCACGTACAAGCCACTGTAACAAATTACTGTAATACATAACTGAGCTAATCAAAAAGAGAAAAACTTATCCACAAAGTACAGCTTAATCATCTGAATTACCTAATAAGGTCTCAAATATTTGCTCTCAACAACTTCACTTGGAACAACAAGTTACAGAGCTTTGATTGATATCCACTCGAAACAATTTTGGAAAATTACTAAAATGACCAAAAACAGGAATCAATTTATACCAAGTTTCTCACACTACACGGTAAGAAAAAAAAAGCCGAAATACAGTCACGATAGGTGGACCAATATATCTAGCCTTTAGTCAGTTCCGAATACCGAAGGCAGCGAAAGATGATGAAGTTAAGCGCTGTGGGTCAAAATCTCAGGCGAGAGGACGTGGTAAAATTTATTATGTAAAGTACATAAAACTCGGAAAGGATCATGTAGAGCATAATTGGTTGTGCATCTATTCAGGGCTAGGGGAACAAAGTTTCTAGTAGAACGACTGGGTATGCAAAGATCAGCTGATTTAAGAAAACGGGAGAAACAATGGCCCCAACTATAAGCTTATGAAGAAAACTAATCCCTAGAGCGATGCGCCAGAGATGGAAATATAGGAATAAAAATCTGCCAACTAGTGTCTTTCGTTATATTGCTTACTTATTTAATGACTGTCTTCTTATCGGCTACTTTCCACAAGTATGGAAAGTGACCAAAATCATCGCTATTCCTAAACCTGGTAAATCACCGGACTCACCAGAAAACTATTAACCTATTAGCTTACAGTGCTGCTTTGCGAAAGTTTTTGAAAAAGTTTTATAGTAATGGCTCTGCCTTCATATAGATACACACTCCTCTATTAAACCAACTACTCAATTTGGATTCAGGGCTCACATGAGCTGCATAGATCCGTTGATCAAACTTAAGCAGTATATCGAGAATAATGTGCAAAATAAAAATTCGGTTGGGCTTGTCACTTCAGACATACAAGCGTCTTTTGACACAGTTTGGCGTGATGGATTAGTGTACAAACTAATTACAACAAATACACCACCTTAATTAAAATTATACAAAGTGTAAATGCAAATAACTAAGAATTCTGAATATGTATCATGCTCATTACTTTTTTCTTTCATTCTTACCCATTTATATTCATTCTAAAAATAACTTTAAGCTCTGGAAGTGTACCGTTATTTTCTTTTGCTGTTTTCTTTGAAGTGAGAAAAAATGCATGTATATTTTCTGCGATAGCCGATTGATTAGCAGATTTTCCCCCTTAGTGTTAATTTTTGCAAGCAAGTTGTGGTTTCGGGTTTTTAAAATTATTATATATTTAATTTGTCCAATTTTCAATTAAATAAACTAAATATGGGAAAGCAGAAGGCTAAAATAAAGGCTTACATTACAGGGAGTGCGGCCAATCCTTCAAATATCAAAAAAAAAAAAAAAAAAATTAAACGAAGCCGTAAAGTTATATTCTCATTCGTCAGCAATGAGCATACCTATGAGAAAAATATGAAAGGTCGGCCCTCTGCAGTAATTAAAGCGGCTGACAAGAGAATTTTTTTGAGGCATGCGTCTAATTCTAATGACTCAGCCGCCAAAATTAAAAAACAAACGGTGTTAAAGCGTGTGTGTGGACTATGCAAAGAATTATTTCGAATGCTAAACATATAAAGCATCTGAAATTAAAAAAAAAAACCACCACTAAACCAACTTTGAAAGATGTAACGCTCGATTTCCGGGTAACGAATTTGACCTGAACCAAGGAGTGGGAGCGGGTAGTCCTTTGGGGCAGGCCATAAGGCCAGGGTCGTAAAGTCTTGGATTAAGAGCCAAAACGTGTCTTTGCTTACTTGGCCGCCTTTACTCGCCCGACCTGAATATTATGGAAAATGGTTAGGGTTGGTTAGCACGCAAAGTGTACGAGTCCGAAAGACAATATTCAACTGAAGATGAACTCATGGAAGGAATAAAAAGTGCCTGGAAAATAAATAATTTCACTGAATTATATAAAAAAAATCTATGAATCCTTACCCACAAGGATGTACGAGGTCATACTTAACCGTGGTGGATCAACACATAATTGTTTTATAAATAAGTTTCTAAAATAGAGAAATTAAAATAAAAAATAATTTTGTGCCAAAACACTTTTCCGAAGCAATGATTCCCCCTTAGGCTTACTAACCCGGAAAATAGCTAAATCTAAAAAACAACCTAAGGTGCTTTCTACTATTCATAGAATAATTTATTCCTGCAACACCCTAAATATACCATTCCTCCCCCCCTCGGCCCATAATGTCCCCCCTCCTTCATGGAACCTAATGCCTTCATCTATTAACTGTTCTCTTCATAACTTTCTAAAATCTGATACCAACCCCAACCAGTTCCGAGCTCTTTTCAACAACTTAAAAGAAGATCTTTGTAACTTTACCTTCATTTACACAGACGGTTCTAAATCGGACAATAATGTGAGTTATAGCGTCACTCATGAAGATGCAATAATCAAAAATGCAATCCTACCTAACCATAGCTCCATCTTTACAGCAGAAATAGTAGCTATATTAGAAGCTGCAGAATTTGCCAAAAACAATAAAGGTAAATTCGCTATCTGTTCCGATTCCCTCTCTTCCATTAAATCTATTTCTAACATAACTTCAAATAATTTTTATGCTAAGAAAATTAGAAATATTCTTATCCGCAACCCTTCAAAAATAACTTTAGTTTGGATCCCAAGTCATTGCCTGATTGTTGGTAATGGAGGAACAAATAGGGTTCGGTGGTGATGGGATGAACAAGTGTTCATGGGATAGTTTGGTATGACCTAGGCGAAGTCTTAAAAATTTTATCACGTCCAGTATTCTGAATTCAGCAGGAAGGAAAGTTTTAGCTGAAAGTTTGTTATGATTGACCAGCTTGTACCAATTTGATGTTGCTTGATGTAATCCTGTGTGTATGTATTTCACAGAGTCTTGTGAGGAAAAATTCGGCGTTGTATGAAGCGGAGAGAAAGCAGGTGGTTAGGTAAGATTGCACTTTTGATTATTGCATCTTCATGAGTGCCGCTATAACTCACATTATTGTCCGATTTAGAACCGTCTGTATAAATGAAGGTATAGTTACAAAGTTCTTCTTTTAAGTTGTTGAAAAGTGCTCAGAATTGGTTGGGGTTGGTATCAGATTTTAAAAAAGTTATGAAGTTAATAGATGAACGCAATAGGTTCCATGAAGGAGGGGGAACATTATGGGTCGAGGGGGGAGAAATGGTATATTTAGGGTGTTGCAGGTATAAATTATTCTATGAATAGTAGAAAGCACCTTAGGTTGTTTTTCAGATTTAGCTATTTTCCGGGCTAATAAGCGTAAGCGGGAATTCTTGCTTCAGAAGTGTTTTGGATAATTTGCCACAGTTAAAGTTTCTTTCGATCCAATGTAAAACAATTTGCTTCAAAATAGAGATTATTAATTGAGGTAGTACGAAAGGCACCAAGTGCAAAGAGCAAAGCAGAGTTTAATATAGTTTTAGTTTTATGTAAAAGTGTTTTGGGAGCGAATCCAAAAATCGGCAAAGCGTAATTAAGTTTGCTTAGAAGAAGTATTTTTATTTTGGTTATGGGTTCTAGTTGTAAGTTAATCTTAGCTTGATTAGACGAATTGATTAAGCCATGTTCGTCTGTCCGTCTGTATGTGTGCAAACTAGTCCCTCAGTTTTGAACGAAGAGAGCTGAAATTTTGCACGAACCTCTCTTTTTACCATACGCAGTACATTTGTCGGACCCACCCGAATCGGACAACTAGGGGGCACCTCCCATACAAACCACCCGTTTGAATTCATGTTCTTATTAGAAAAACTTTTTTGATTTTTGTCCTATCTAACTGAAACTTGGACAATATCAGTTTCCAAAACAGGCGCAGGACATTTGTCGGAACTAACCCAATCGGACCACTAGGGGGGTACCTCCCATACAAACCACCAATTTGAAATCATGTTCTTATTAGAAAAACTTTTTTGATTTTTGTCCTATCTAACTGAAACTTGGACAATATCAGTTTCCAAGAAAGGTGCAACACATTTGTCGGAACCAGCTCAATCGGACAACTAGGGGGGTTCCTCCCTAACTCCCATTTTAATACTACAATGAAACATTCACTGCGTCCCGTGAAGAGTATTTCATCTTCGGCATCGTCGCAGATAACGTTCTTTCTTGTTTATATTAAAAAAAAAAAAACATCGCATAGCACATATTTCTTCAGATATTTCAATCATATTCAAATCAACACAACTTATAAAACGAGTAACGAATTACTCAGCTGTCTTCAAATAAAAAAATGTTGCCTGAAATGTCACCTTTCAAACACGTGTTCGTTTGACACAATCAGATTAGTTTTGCCAGTTCTATGGACACCAACACTATCTAGTGGCAAAAAAATCGCGGAGACTTTTTATATGACCCAACATTAATCATGTAGTTTTTGTGAAACATACGCATAGCCCATAAAGTCTGCGTTCACCTAATTTTTTTTAGAAAATAAAAAAACGCTATGTTAACATGTAATTCATTTAATTTTGTTTGCATAAATTTATTCTTAACATTCTTAAGTATGAAAATTATAAACAAAAATCTAGATTTTTCCGTTCATTTTTGAGATAACGGGATCTAAGTCTAGCAACAAGTAAATAAAGGCACCATAAAGTCTGCGGTCAGTTTAAAAAAAAAAGTTATAAAACATTATTAGAAACAATAAAGGAAAGATAATTTTAATATTTTTTTGGATAGACACGTTACGTTGCTTCAAAACCTCACTCAGTCTGTTTGGCATTGAGTTCATCAACTTCTCTGTTTTCTCGGATGTAATTTTCGCCCATTCTGTCTGCATAACCCTTCGCAAGGCCTCTTTCTTCCTCTACTCTAATAAACTCCAAAGATGATCAAAAGGATTGAGATCGGGCGATTGGGGGTGCGTTTTAAGCTGTTTTGGAGCATTATGCAATAGCCAAAGTCTAACGATCTCCGTAGTATGCTTCGGATCGTTATCCTGTTGGAACCAAAACGTCGTAGATTAGCCAAGTTTATCAGCACTTTGTTTGAAATTGTGTGAATATCCCCATTTATTCATTGCCGATTCAATAAATTTCAGCTGGCCCACACCACTAGCCCCCATGCACAAAACAAAACAATGAACACGTGATTATTAAATCTCCTGTGTTTGCGTAAAGGAAATGAGTGCCGAAACAGAGAAAATTCGTTACAATATATTGTATTTCTATGAAAAGGGTTATTCCGCAGCGAAAGCTCATAAAAAAATTTGTGCACATCATGGAGAAGGTACTTTATCAGAACGATCAGTTCGAAAATGGTTTGCGCGATTTCGTTCGGAAAATTTCGATGTGAAAGACGCGCCTCGGTCTGGTCGGCCTTTCACCGAAAAAGTTGTCCAAATTATTGAAAAGGTGGGGAATGACCGGCACATAAGTGCGCGTGACATCGCTAAGGATCTTGGTATCCACCATACGACAGTTTTAGACTATTTAAAAAAGGCGGGCTGTGCAAAAAAGCTGGAATTTCGGGTACCACACAATTTTACTGAAACGGAATGATTTGCAACCTTTTCTATCCAAATTGATAACTGGCGATGAAAAATGGGTAACATACGTCAATAATGTGAGAAAAAGGTCATGGTCTAAACAAGGTGAGCCCGCCCAAACCATTGCAAAGCCGGCGCTAACTACGAGGCAGTGGTTGCTGTGCATTTGGTGGGATTGCAAAGGTCCTGTGCATTATGAGTTGCTTCCACCTGGGCAAACGATAAATTCGGAACTCTATTGTCATGTCAACAACTAACAAGACTAAATGCAGCGTTGAAGGAAAAACGGCCACAATTGGTAAACAGGAAAGGCATAGTCTTCCACCACGACAACGCTAGGCCACACACATCTTTGATGACTCAGCAAAAATTGAGGGAACTCGGCTAGGAAGTGTTAATGCACCCACCATATAGTCCGGACCTAACACCATCTGTTTACCATTTATTTCGCTCCATGCAGAATTATTTTGATGGCGTAACAATGAATTCCCCAAGCGACTGCAAAACGGTATTGCGCCAGTATTTTGATCAGAAGTCCCAGAATTTCTACAAAGACGGGATTATGGTATTATCCGAAAGACGGCAAAAGGTTATCAATAACAATAGAAAATATTTGATGAAATAAAGTTGCTTTGTTATATGAAAAATTTTGTTGAAACATAATTCTCATTTTCGGAAGTTACTTTTCCACCAACCTAATATTTGCTACGCGCTGGACGGAGGAATACGTTCTTTTAATAGTTTGTCCAATTTTTCTAAGGCTTTTCCCATCTTTTCATAAATCAACAATTATTTTTCTCTCAGAAACATTATTTTTTTCTTTCGTTTCCATATTTAAATATTGTTATTACTTTTAAATAAAATGTGCCACAGAGCTCTTTAAAGGAACAATTATTATACTGATATATCATTATAATCGAATTTAAAACGAACAAAAAGAAATAACAATGTCATCAAGTAAAGGTTTTTGATCAAACAAGACAACTGAACACAGACTTTATGGTACCTTTATTTACTTGTTGACTTAGATCCCGTTATCTCAAAAAAGAACGGTAAAATCTAGATTTTGTTTTTAATTTTCATACTTAAGAATGTTAAGAATAAATTTATGCAAAAAAAATTAAATGAATTACATATTAACATGGGGTTTTTTCTTTTCTAAAAAAAATTAAGTGAACGCAGACTTTATGGGCTATGTGTATGTAGGGAATCGAAAATCTGGCAAGGAAACTCGCAGTGGATTGTCCTATATGACAACACTGCGGGATGATCTGTGTTCAGAGATAGGGAACGTGGTTGATGATCGCTCTGTGCAAGTCAGTCGCTCGTGAATCGTTGTCAGAGTAAGAAGGTAGTCGCTTTCTGTGTGTTTTAATTTTGTTATACAATGTACGTATGTATACATATAGCTAAATATATAAGTACGTTTAAGAAAAACCAAATTGTAACCTAACTAGTAAGAACGTTATCTTCGACTATGCCGAAGATGAAATACTCTTCAAGGGATTTGTATGGGAGGTACCCCGCCTAGTGGTCCAACTCGGCTGGTTCAAATATACTGCGTATGGTAAAAAGAAAGGTTCGTGCAAATTTTCAGCTCTTTAGCTCAAAAACTGAGTGACTAGTTTGCTTACATACAGACGGACATGGCTTAATCAATTCGTCTAATCGAGCTGATCAAGAATATATATACTTTATGTTTTTTTTTTTGTCTCCTTCTACCTGTTACAAACTTCATGACAAACTTATAATACTATTCACTACTCCCGCGAAGAGTATAAAAATATATAATAATACAAATAAAATAATTCTACAAATTGGGGGTTTGATTTAAAGTCAACATAAATATAACTAAATTTTAACCCTAGAAGGCACTTCGTCGTCGAATCGACGACGCAAATATTCAAACTTTTTTTTTTTTTTTTCATATAACATGAAGTTATAATATTTTATTTTTAAGTTATCTATGAAACCAAAAATTTGAAACCAATGTTTATTTTTATTTAAAATATGTTAAAGAAGAAAGTAAAACGCAAAATTAGGTATTTCTGTATTAAGGGACTGACTGTAGTCGTTTCGACGAAGAAAGGCCTTAGTGTATAAAAAATAAGAAAGGCCTTAGTGTATAAAAAATAAGAAAGACCTTCTAGGGTTAAACAATAAATTGATATATTCGAGAAACGATAAACTAAGCGGTGGCAGATAACAAGCAACGTGAGCTGTGGCAGAGCTCTACGATGTACTGAGCTGTGACAAAGGAAAATAGCAACGTGAACGGTGGCAGAACACGATGATGAACTGAGCTGTTGTTGTTGTTGTCAGAGAAAAGGTGGCGACAGAATGATGGCCAGATGTGCCTGGAACATCTGCATATTTCTAATGCGCATATTTGAAATGAATCACACAGCAGAGTGCGGTGAAGTAGTTATTGATATAATAACGTAGAATATGTAAAAAAGAGTTATAAAAATAGTAGAGTAATTTTTACAGTTGATGAGATTAATATTATTATTACTATTATTATTATTATTATTTTAGGATTGCGAGTGTGATTTGCGCATGAAGGTGACACAATTACAGCTGAGTGGAGTAGGAAAGAAGAGTGAATTGCAAAATAGACTTTTGACCTACTATGACATTCAAGAAGAAAAAGAAGACGGGCCTGATTGTGAATCAGTGAGGACAGCTAAGGAGATGCCCACACAAGAAGCTACCAGAGATTCATGGTGTACTTTACAAGATGTAGAGGGCAGTGTGTCGCACTTTCAGGTTCGGATGTTCAGTGGATATAAGAACTTGAAGATTGTGCTGTTACGGTGAAGTGGAGTGATTTGCAACATTTTGTATATTCAAACCAATTGTTGTTGGGAGGCTCAAAGGCATTCGTGCGTAGTTTGAAGAATATAAATAATTGGAAAGCATTAAAAGGAGAATTGCGCGAGGAATTTCAGGTCAAAGTTTCGACAGCTTCAGTGCATTCTATGGACTACGGCAAAAGAAGGTTGCAAGAATATTTGTACGCTTTAATTGAAATTGCTAAGCCAATTGAAATAGATGACGAAAGTATTGTGGAATATTTCATTAAAGGTATTCTTATCTCAAAGCTAAATAAATCGTTCTATTTCAGGCTAAAACCATAAAATTGAAAAATCAAATTGAAATTTATAAGAAGACTAGAGATGGTTGGAGAACAGTTATCAAAACACAACGTGAAGGGAAAGAACAAATACCAGTAGAAAAGAAAGAAAAAAAAAATGTTTTTGGTGTGGCGAGAGTACTCATATTAGAAAAGAATTCCCAAAGAAAAGGATAACCTGTTTTAAAAGTAGTCAAGCAGGACATAAGGCGACACAATGTACAGAAGGTGTTTAAGTTTAACAAGAAAAACAAAACAAACATCATTCAGGATAAAAAAAGTAATATACCCGACAAGTGTATTCACTCCATCAGGCCTAGAATTAAAAAATTTAGTACATGTGGCAGTGGCATTTAAAGGAGACTAGTGGATACAGGAGCGGATGTGGCCTTGATGCGTCGAAAAATTTATAGGAGACTCGGGAATGTCGTGGAGAAGGGTCCAGAGAAGTGTCTTACATGCATCAGTGAAAGTTAAATTGTGACAATGAGAAGTGTTAGGATTCCAGTGAAAGTCGACAATATTACAATGAAGATAGAGTTTCATATCGTGGCTGATGAGGATATGGGATTTGATGCAATTTTGGGTAGGACAAATTTGGATAATGTAGACATGCGAGTTACACCAGGTGGCAAATAATATTTACGCAGGGAGAAGGTGTCGACAAGTAGGCAACATATATTAGTTCATGTCAGTTATGGGAGAAAGAATAATTGACTGCAGAGAAGGGTGACAAAAACATTGAGTTGAATTTGTCTCATTTAAGTGGATGTCAGAAAGGGGAAGTAAGAATATTGTTTGAAAAGTTTGTCCCAGTAACAAATTGAAATGAAGCTTGTATTGACTGTGTTTCAACATCCTAGACGGTTGGTGATCAAAGGTAAAAAACAACATAAACGTTTGTGTGGGGTTTCAAAAAAACAATATAAACTTAGCCTTAAAAAAAGTATACATATTTACCTTAAAAAAAAAGTTTGCAACTTGCTTCGTTAGCATTCACTTGTTATATAAAAAAAAAAAAAAATATTAGAAACCAGATAAAAAATTATATAAAAACCAAAAAATTATCCATATCTCAACAAAGGCGCCATCTACCACCATCAAAATGGGTCCAATTTTTATTAATATAGATTCTTCTCAATGAACAAAAAAAAAAAACAAAAAACAAAAACAAAAAAACTGTGTCGGACTCGCACACGAAGTGTTCAGCACCATCGTACAATATTTAAAAATGAACCAACAATTGAGCAGCACTATTGTCTATCCCCTCTATGCTGACAGTCAACATTTGAGGAGCACAGTGCTGTGCAAACTGTGCGCAATACACATGTTTATTGTAAGTGGACCCCTTTAATTTTGTAACTTCATTTTATTTTCATTATTTGTTGTTATAGCCGCAATAGAACTATATGAAAACATTCAAAAAGCTTTTTCAATCTAGGCCTGTGTAATACAGTTCCGTAAATGTAGATAAGTCACATTCGCTATTATTGGCGTTGTTCGGAAAGTAATTTCGGCTTATTTTATGATTTTTATTTACGATTTTCTTATCTGATTTATAAAGATTACAATTTGTATGTTTGTTCGAGTTTTATGAGTGTCCATACCGTTTATCTCATTGCAATGAAATTTGTGAATGTGTATGGTTGATTTCAGCCTGAAACATAGGATAGTTTTCGGCCCAATATGTCGCGCTATTGTCTAGAATTTGATGGATCAAAATATGCAGATAAGCTTAGAGACATTTAATTCAATTAAGTTGTCTTTGGCAAATATCAGGCTTTGATGTTATTTCATTTTTTAATGTTGTTCAAAGAAATAGGAGTACTTAAAATATTTTGTTTCAAATAAATTCAAGGAAAAATTCGGTTGGCCATGCAACGCCGGTTCGGGTGCACCCGTCCTAACAGTCGTTTAAATATATTAGATTAAACAGCTAGAATAGAACCTTCTTTTATAGGGCGTTCACAGTAAGTGTTCAATGCTGCGTTCGTGATTGTGATTCACAGTGCCGGTAAATAGTAAATAGCTGTAAGGCAAGTGTACCGTGCAATTCTTCCATTTTATGGTTAGTTTCGTCGACCTTCTGAGACAGCTATTCGGAGTGTTGCGACTAAATTTAGCACCCAATTAACATTATTTGACATTAAACCACCAACATGAATACGTAGAGAGCGGCAGAGGAAAATATCGCAGCTGTATCCGTCAGTGTTACTGATGACCTTGAATTATCGATTCGGCGCCGTTCGCAGTAATTGGGCGAAAGGATTTGGGTGTGAAACCTTTTATATATTTTTACTGAATTTCATGTTTTTTTTTTGTTTTTTGAAAATCAAATTAGCAAGCTCTTAAAAAATCATCCGTTACATGGTGTTGGTGTCCATAGATCTGATTGTGTCAAACGAAAACATGTTCGAAAGCTGATATATTAGGCTACATTTGTGAAGACAGCTGTGTAGTAATTCGTTGCTCATGCTAAAAGTAATACTGACTTGAATATGAGTGAAATATCTGAAGAAAGATGCTACGAGTATGTGATACTTTTTTAATATAAAAAAGGGAAAAACGCTGCAAAAAAAAAAATGCCGAAAAATTTGTGCAGTTTACGGTAAGAATGCTATGAGCGAACGCCGGACCCAGGAGTGGTTTGCTTGAATTTATTCCGGAAATTTCGATGGAAAAGATGCACCTCGCACGGGTCGGCATGTCACTGAAAAAGTCGATGAAAATTTGTAACTAATGGAGCAAATCCGGCACGTAAGCTGACAGGAAATAGCGGAGGTATTAAACATCAATCAACCATGTCAGTTTGGAATCATCTAAAAAGAGCGGGAGACTCAGAAAAGCTCGATGCTTGGGTGCAACATGAATTAACTCAAAGAAATTTGACTAAGCGAATAACCATCAATAAAACGCTGCTGAAGCGTAACGAAATGAAACAATTATTGAAGCGAATCATTACAGGCGATGAAAAATGGATTAAATTAGAGCATATCCAACGCAAGCGATCATGGGCAAAACCTAGAACAAACGATTTCAAAGCATGGATTGGAAGGGAATTGTCTACTATGAGCTGCTAGTACGTGGCGAAACTGTCAATTCGGTCCTCTACTGTGCACAACTCGACCCTTTGAATGAAGCAATCAAGAAAGAGCCACCAGAATTGGCGATTAGACAGGGAGTTATATTCTATCATGACAATGCTAGGCCATGACCCGGAACAAAATCTTGGACTCGGGCATACTGGAGACATCCTGTCAGTTTGACACCGACGTGCTAGGAGAGGCTTTCCTCGAGACCTGTCCTATTAGCCGAATTCCAAGGCCTAACCGCAATGTGTGGTGGACACCAGAGCTCGAGCAACTTCGACGGGAAGCAAGAAAGCTTTTCATTAAGGCAAAATGTCCCAGGTAGAATGGGACGCATGTCGTTTCGGTTTCAAGAAGCTCAAGACGGCTTGTAGAAAGGCAAAAGAGACTCTTGGGCTGTTTTTTGCGAAGACATTAATAACACCACAGAAACTTCAAGACTTCGCCGGGTGCCAGCAAAAGAACGAGTGGTACCAGGCCTTCTGTGCGGCGGGAACGGTACTTTCGCGGCCAATAACAAGGAGTCTTTGGAGCTGCTCATTGACGCTTACTTTCCGGGTTGTTCAAGTACTGGTTTGGAATATCATCCTCAGCACCAGTGTTTCGAACCTGGGCGTGCGTAGCGGCAGTGCAGCTCTAAAGGATCTATTCACAGAAGAAAAAATCCTCCGCCCGATTGCGCTACTATTACAAAAGAGTGTTACCATGGTGAATCTAGTTCTAATGGTATCGGGTAAAGATCTATCCATCATCAGCGAACTGTTGGAATCCTTTTTAAGCGTAACTCGGAGGTGTGCTTATCAGAAAAGTCTTCGGGGATTAATCCGGAGAAAACCGAGCTGGTACTATTCTCGAGAAGATATACAATACCTTGCTTCAGATTACCGTATCTAGGTGGATCCCAGTTTAGGTTATGAAGGGAAGCCAAATATCTGGACTCTAAACTCTCGTGGAAGAAAATCGCAGAGTAAAGAATGAAAAGGGAGGGCTTTAGGCGCTTTTTACGTATGTAAAAAATTGTTTGGGAAATGGATGGGTTTTCAGCCGCATATCATTCATTGGCTTTATTTTGCGGTTGTTAGACCTATGGAGCTTTAGTTTGGTTGGACGTGGCAAACACCAGATCCCGCTTATTCTTCACAAGGTTCAGAGAACAGCCTGCATAAGTATTACCGGATCTCTTAGATCCATACCCCGAGCAGCGCTGGATGTCATTCTAGATCTGGTAGCAGTAGACAAGTATCTCAAGAACGTGACTGCAAGAAGTGCAGTTAGACTTCGAGAGCTGCACTTTCTCAAACTTTGCGTAATGAGCCATAGCACCATCCTGCAAGAAGTGAGGTTGCGTGCTGACGGGGGGAGAAAGTGACTACTGTGTGCCGCAACTAAGATGGACTAATAATTTCAGTAAAAGATGCCGGAGAGAATTGATTGGAGGCAGGGTAACGCCATTAGGCAAGACTGGCTTTGAATCGATACAGACGTCTCCAAGACGGAAGAAGGAACGGGCATCTTTTCGAAGGAGCTGACAGTCCATCTTTCCTTTCGTCTACCTAATTGGAGTAGAGTATTTCAGGCGGAGATCTATGCGGTCTGGCATGCGGCAAAGATGATTAGCAATTTGGGAGAAACCCCTAGGAATGTATAAATCTATGTTGACAGCTAGGCTGCTATTAAGGCTCTGTCGGCACATAATATGTAGAGTAAAATCATCCGCAGCACGGTTGAGGCTCTTAATAATCTGGGTGCCTGGCCATTCTGGTTTCTTAGGAAATGAGATGGCGGATGAGTGTGCCAGCAGGACGTAAGCAGACCCCTGGATGATATTCTATCGGAATTGTTAGCAGACACTAAAGAGGCAGCAGAGACGAGATGGGCGAACGAGCCAGGATGCTCTATCGCTTAAAAATTTTGGCCCTCCTATCAGTCGAAAAAGACATTTGAGATCCCTCACTTTAACAAGGATGATGGCAGGAGTTCTAACGGGGCATTGTGCAATTGGGCGAATGGCTCAGAGGTTTCACGTTCTTCACCAGAACTTCTGTCGTAGCTGCCAAAATGAGGAAGAAGAAGAGAACATTCAGCACCTCCTGTGTGACTGTCATGCACTACTCAGAAGACGTTCTCGCTTTCTTGGAAGGACCTCTTTTGAGGACTTGGGTAGTGTGGCGAGAGTCCCACTGGAGGTTTTAGCTGATTTTGTTGATTCTTCTGGTTGGTTTCACCAGCCAGCACAACCATAAGTATCTCCCCTTTATTCGTTTCTAATCCCGTCCTATTATCTCCTTCCCCTTCCCCTTCTGGATGATCTCGCGAGCGGCCTTTATAACCTATCCTAAGACAATTTTTGTTCAAATATGTACCAAAAAACCACGGGGGCTTTTCATATGACCTAACATTAGTATTTCGGCTTTATTGTTGAATTTCTTGTTACGAGCAAAAATGTACTTCATGAGTTTAAGTTTTTATAATGAGACTCTTTGTTCCTGAAGTTTTCTCTTAGTTGCTATTTTGTTGTGCAATAAAGAACGAATTAACTGTAAAAATTTAGTAAGTTTTCAAATACCTCTAGGGAATTTATACTAACTTGAACGCAAAAGTGACGAACATCCCAAGGGTTTTGGATAACGACCTTAAGCACACAGCCAAAATAGTAAGCGAATGGTTGACAAATCAGCGTTTTCAAGTTATGAAATGGCCAGCAAAAAGACCATAAGTCAATCGGAAAAAGAAGCATGGGAACTTGCCGCGAATCACCAAAACACATGGGTAAGGTGTGGAAGAGGGTGCAAGCTAAAAATTGTTTGAAAGTATGCCGAAACGAGTTAAAACTGTAATAAAACATTGAGGTCTGTGGACTAAATATTAGCATTTCGGTTTAGTTGTTAAATTTCTTGTTACGATGAAAAATGTAGTGAATGTTTTTTTTTTTATTATGAGACTCTCTTCACTTTGTTCTTTTCTTTTTCTCTTAATTATTACTTTGTTGTACAAGAAATAAAGAATTAGCTGTAAAAATTTGGTTAGTTTTGAAATACCTGTAGAGAATTTATAGCAACTTGAACGCAAAAGTAACGAAAATCCGAATGGTTTTGTTTCCCACTGTAGGTTGGTTTACCAATACCTATCATTCACAGATTAGCAAATGTAGAAAAGTAAAATATTAATTAATCCAGCTTTATTACTATGTACTTACAAATCGGATTACTTGAAGCTGTAAATGAAAATAGTAGAAAGTATAAAGAAATGTTCGTCCTCGCGTCATATCTCATAATCCGCAATAGCTAGAGTTGAAATTTTAACAGAATGTGTAGTTCTATCCGGGCATCAGAACATATACTAATTTAAAATATTTTCGATAATTATAAGAAACTTTTTGGTTTGTATGGCAGCTATACGATCCAGTAATCCCAAGATTTTGAAATTTGAAGGTTGGTGGCTATACATCAGAAACTTATATTGTCGAAATTTCAGGTCCGATTCGGGTGGTTCCGACATGTGTCCTGCGCCTAGCTTAGAAACTGATAGTGTCCAAGTTTAAGTTCAATAGGATAAAAATCAAAAAAGTTTTTTTTTTAATAAGCACATGAATTCAAATGGGTGGTTTGTATGGGAGGTACCCCCCTAGTTGTCCGATTGGGCTGGTTCCGACAAATGTCCTGCGCCTGTTTTGGAAACTGATAGTGTCCAAGTTTAAGTTCAATAGGATAAAAATCAAAAAAGTTTTTTTTTAATAAGAACATGAATTCAAATGGGTGGTTTGTATGGGAGGTACCCCCCTAGTTGTCCGATTCGGGGGTTCCGACAAATGTTCTGCGTATAGTAAAAAGAAAGGTTCGTGCAAAATTTCAGCTCTCTAGCTCTAAAACTGAGGGACTAGTTTGCACACATACAGACGGACAGACGAACAAGGCTTAATCAATTCGTCAAGAATGTATGCACTTTATAGGGTCTCTGAAGTCTCCACCTGCCTGTTACAAACTTCATGAAAAACTTATAATACTATTCATTGCGTGAAAAGAATCGGCAAATTAATCTTTTTTTTTTATTTTCGTGCAGCACGTCATTCAGCAATAATCTTCTTTGAAACGTGCTGCTTTCAGTTACGATGTTTCAATTGATTACAGTGCTATCAATGCGTTGCTATTGGATCTATGAAGTCAATTTGCCAACATTCTAAGGCCTTTAAATACAAAAATACAGATGGCAAAGTAAAATTGGTGCCATTGGTTCCGCCACCAGAGCCATTGTACTTATTCCCTCTTGGACGCAGTACAAAAAATTCTATCTTGAGAGAGAGGGAGGATTCTATCCTACTCTCACTTTTTATGAAATTGCTGGACAGTGTCTGAAAAAAATATTGGTCACAACTAAAACGTAATTTTGTTTTAATTTTTAAAAAATGCATATTTTATTATGTAAAATTTTTTCTTATAATTACATACACTTCTTTGATGCTTAATATCAGCCAAACGAATAAAGCTTTTGATATGCCTTTTTTTGCCCAAAAAGTTTATAAAATTATACACAAGAAATGATAGTAAGGATACTAGCTTTATTATTAACATTTTAAATGAATTTTAACGAACTTAACATAAAAAATTAACTTTTATTTTTTAACATTTGAAAATGTCGAACAACATAAGAAAATGGGCATAGAACACCTTTTCAATATAGGGGACTGCGGCACCATATATCATCAAAACGTTGCAAGCAACTTTAAAGAAAGCCGTACGACGCATAACTTTTGCACCATGGTATGTTAGAAACATACCTTAAGATGCCAACGGTGATTAAGTAAATTATTTTTTCAGCAGCCACTACAATGATCGCTTACTAAAGCACTCCAACCAGTTAGCATGGGCCCTAATTCACAACAGAGCTCCTCGTCGGCTAAAACGGCTTCATGCAAATGACCTCCTCATAAGGAGTTTGTAAATACTTAAGGTATCTTTTTCCTTTAAACACATGTGACTTCCCCTAGACGATACCAATGTTTAAAAACCTTCGGTTTGATTAATCTATACATATTATAAAACAAAGTCGCTTTTTTCCTATAACCGCTTCAATCTTTAAAAATACGCAACCTATTTCGATGCGGTTTTTTTTAATAGATAGAGTGATTGAAGAGGAAGGTTTATATTTATAATATTTATAATAACATCCATTAAATAGTGCAGAAATACTGTTATATTCACTATACATATACCTATATGCCTATCTTTAAAATTAATGTAGTAGGCATAGTGTTATAATTCATGGAAAAAGCATTTACTGTCACTACAATATTCCAGCTTTTCATTGTTTACACAGCAAAGTTTCTTCAAATGTGATTTTAGATTTTTTTTATTTTAGTCTGATTATTACTATCAAGAAATTATAAAGTCATGTCTGGATGACGTCGTCGTTCGAACATAGGTCGTAGTACAGTGAATGCCAAAAGATTACGTTCAGCTAGAGATGAAGAATCGTCAACGGAACGTGAGCTCGCCTTAGTCAGCTTCGGGATAGATATAGAGCTGAGAGAGAGAGAGAGAATCATCATCACGAGTTACTAATTCATGGGTAAATAAAATGCACTCAAAAATAGTATCAATAAAACAATTAATAATGTGTAGAGCCACCACGGTTAAGTATGACCTCGTACATCCTTGTGGGTAATGATTCATAGAAAATTTTTATATAATTCAGTGAAATTATTTATATTCCAGGCACTTTGTATTCCTTCCATGAGTTCATCTTCAGTTGAATATTGCCTTCCGGACTCGTACATTTTGCGTGCTAACCAACCCTAACCATTTTCCATAATATTCAGGTCGGGCGAGTAAAGGCGGCCAAGTAAGCAAAGACACGTTTTGGCTCTTAATCCAAGACTTTACGACCCTGGCCGTATGGATAGGTGCGTTATCTTGCTGGAACTTCCATACCAAGGGTCCTAAAATATCCTTGATTGTAGGGAAAGTCGTTGTTAGTACACCATTGTATGTAGTGGCATTCATAGACTACTTAGAAATTGCAGTTCTATGGTGAAAAAATAAGTAACTAATAGATCCCCATACCATGAAATCACCGGCACGTCGATCTAAAGTATGCTCTTCCTTTCTAAGATCATGAAAATAGTAAGCAAAGCCATCAGAACCCACCAAATTGATTTTTTTTTTTCATCCCAAAGGAATACACGCTCCCACTCCTTGGTCCAGGTCAAATTCGTTCGACAGAAATCGAGCGTTGCATCTTTCAAAGTTTGTTTAGTGGTGGTTAATTTTTTAATTTCAGATGCTTTATATGTTTAGCATTCGAAATAATTCTTTGCACAGTCCACATGCACGCTTTAACACCGGTTGTTTTCTAATTTTGGCGGCTGAGTCATGAGAACTAGACGCGTGCCTCAAAATAATTCGCTTGTCAGCCGTTGTAATTACAGGAGAGGGCAGCCTTTTCATATTTTTCTCATAGGTATGCTCATTGCTGACGAATGAGAATATAACTTTACGGCTTCGTTTAATTTTTTTTTTTTTTTTTTTGATATTTGAAGGATTGGCCGCACTCCCTGTAATGTAAGCCTTTATTTTAGCCTTCTGCTTTCCCATATTTAGTTTATTTAATTGAAAATTGGACAAACTAAATATATAATAATTTTAAAAACCCGAAACCACAACTTGCTTGCAAAAATTAACACTAAGGGGGAAAATCTGCTAATCAATCGGCTATCGCAGAAAATATACATGCATTTTTTCTCACTTCAAAGAAAACAGCAAAAGAAAATAACGGTACACTTCCAGAGCTTAAAGTTATTTTTAGATTGAGTATAAATGGGTAAGAATGAAAGAAAAAAGTAATGAGCATGATACATATTCAAAATTCTGAGTTATTTGCATTTACACTGAAAGGTTAGATAGTGTGCTAATCGGTTGTCGGGCAGTGTATATACGTAGATCACTAAATTAAATATTTATTTGTCCTTAAAAGAATTAATAAAAATCATATTCAATTTTTATTGAGCCGAAGGCCGTATGATCCAGAATTCCCCCCTTTAAGTTATGTTAAGTTTTTACAATTTAAGTAACTGTAATAATAAAAATAATAATTTTTATTAAAGAGAAGAAATATACAAGTTTTTTAATTAACTTGGATATTTATTTTTATGTGATACTGTTTGTCTCTGCAGTCCAATCCGTTATCTTTGTTGGAGCCAGCGGGAAGTTTTACATCCACGACTTGCGAAAATGGCAAAAAAAAAAACATCATATATCTTTATGTGCAACATCCCATTGAACGTGTGTGTTTTCGACAGCTGGTGAACTAATCACCAAAAAAAGAAATCGTCTAAGTTCAGAGAACATTCGCTTGGCCGAACATAAAACAGAGTTGGTTCTCATGAGTTCCAGGAAAAAGGTTGAAAAACTTTCAGCGAGGATCGGGAACCATGTCATTGAATCATCAAGTAACTTGGGAGTACTTCTGAACCATCGCCTCTGTTTCAAGTACCACCTAAGAGAATCAGCCAAGAAAGTAGCTGCAACAACGCAGAAAATGGCGAGGATTCTCCCAAACCTAGGTGGACCCAGACAGCAGATACGGGATCTACTAGGTTCGGTGAGTAAGTCTTTAATGCTTTATGCGGCTCCGATTTGGGCTGGGGCTCTCGCAACAAAGTCGAACCTGAGAATCTGTAGAGCCTATCGGACAGTTGCAGCGGGTGTTCCAATTGACTTGGAAGCCCTGGCTGCAAGGTATATATACCTGACTAGAATAACGCCCAATGGAGTAAGCAGGGTGGAGATTAGGTCCAGGTAATTGAGCATATGGCAACACAGATGGAGTGTTGTGGAGCCGTGAAGGATCCATCCCTAATATAGCAGAGTAGTTGAATAGGAGCGGCGGAGATGTTGGTTTCGAACTTACCTAACTCGTAGCTGGACTAGTTTTTTCATGCAATACCTATATAGATTTCGGCATGACGAGGATCCATATTGCGGCCTCTGCCTAAATGAGGTGGAAGGCCCAGAACATCTAGCGCATGAGTGCTCTTGGTTTAAGGTGCAGGGAAGTAGAATGTATGATCGCTTTGGATCTCACTGCAGCTCACGGGATATCATAGGGCGCATGTTATCATAATTGGAAGAGTGGGCATTCTTCACATCTGAAATTGCAAACATCATTTGTGGTGCTTGAATGTACGAGCGGTTAATGGCGCCTGCGCAAGGACAATTTCCCTCTCTACGAAGTAATACTTTGGTAGTTCCGTAGGAGTAACAAGGGGTTTGAGGCGACAGGTGGCTTTTAGTCGGTAGAAATGCGACAAAACTTATGGCACGGGCCATGCATGAGTATCTTTCGAACATTTTTCCTGGTCAATCACCCATTGATCGCCATGACATGAGTCTTCAAACAAAAAAAATGTAAAATGTCGCTACTGAATGTATGCTGTCGAGTGGTAAAAACGTGGATTGCTTCATACACATATTCTGATTTTGGTTGGTTGAGAAGGTAATCCTTGATGTACAAGCAGAACCAAGCTTACATGAGGTAGTTATTAAAAACGCGGTCCCTGTGGAACACTTAATCACAATCCCCCATGTATGGTGGATGGTAAAAGTTCGAAACGTTGCCCGTGGCCAATATTGGCACAAACAATTACTGGAAATTATAGTAATCCACTTTATCGTCTCGATCGACTGCAGACAACGAAAGATCAACAATTATCAAAGTAAATCAACAAGCCATTGAAATTGTTCCATATTCACCGATCCTATAAATGACAGTCAAGGCGCACATCATCAATGTCGAATCTTGCCCATTCAATCAAATCTATCAATTTGTGAATATGTAACCAAAGGAAGTGACACGGAATGATTAGAGTTGGTCCAGAAAATTCCAATGGCGAAGTACCCAATACTAAATCGGCACGTATAGTATATAGGCAGTAATGAAGCAATTTGGCGCATATTTTCTTTTCCTATTCATGAAGGACACCGCACTGTTGTTCACTTAGCCATTCACTTGGATTATTTACGACACAGAACGCCACCAACAACGTTGACAAGTTTTATTGAAATGTGTCAGAACGATTGTTTTGCCTGAACGCTGCTATACAATATCTCCTTGTACTCAACTCTCAGTCCAGATTTAGAATTGATTAGCCAGTGTAGACTTTGAGCCCTTAGTTTCATATACCTATACCTTTTTAGCTTCTATATGCTTCCGCCAGGTGAGCCGTCTGTCCAGCTGAACACCAAGATAAGTTACCACTTGAATTTGCGGAAATAAAGCACCATTTAACGTTACTGGAGAACAAGTCCGTCGGTTCAATCTAAATGTGATGTGATTACATTACATTTCTCCTCATTGACTTTAATTCTCCAGTTGGATAACCATTCCTGAAGGCTTTTAAGATAAGCACAAGTACGACCATGTAATTGTTTAAAATAAATTAATTTACATCTTATTCTTCTTAACGTGTCACAAATATCATTTACATGAATACCACGCAACATACAGGAAAGGGCAGAACAACGTTTGCACCAACGATCCGTTAAACTCAGATTGTCTATGTTCCCTGCTAGATGTGCCAGGAGCACTTCCCTTATAAGAAAATGACCAGGCGTCAGCACTAAGAAGACTTCAGGATAATTAGATAGTGGGCACAACGGCCTAGAATTGAGAAATGCCTCAATCCGAGTAAGTCTGGTCCCCAGTTCTTCCAATGTATGTACTCGTTCACCTATGGTTCTCCTCATGTGATACTTCATTGAATCCACCTCATCCTCTCATAAGACGCCAAAATGCAGAACTTAGGGTGACTTGAAAAGCCATGTAATTCCAGCATCCAGCAAATCCGACAAAGTTGATTCCGCAATCGCTATAAACGTCACGGCAGAGCCCACGCATCAGAGGACACGTCAGTCATGTATGATTCAACGTCAGAGCCGTACCACCACGCAACGTGCACAAATGGTTGTAGCCCAAGTTTGTAAAATGATGTTTATTTGGCAAGATATACGGAGGCTTCAAAGGCAGCAAAGCATCACGTAATCCTTCTGCATAAATCGCTGCGCATACACCATACTTCCGCCAGGTGAGCCGTCTGTCCAGATGAACGCCAAGATAAGTTACCACTTGAGTTTGAGGAATTGTAACACCATTTAACGTTACTTGAGAACAAGTCCGTCGGTTCAATATAAATGTAATGTGCTTACATTTCCCCTCATTGACTTTAATTCTCCAGTTGGGTAACAACTCGTGAAGGTTTTTAAGATGTGCATTCAAGCCTGCAGAAGCTTTAACTGCGCAACGGGAGCGACTGATTAAGGCAGTGTCATCAGCAAAAGTCGAAGTAATTTGACTACTTGTTGGAATGTCGGCAGTGAATAACATGTATAGAGTGGGTCCCAAGACACTACCTTGGTGAACTCCTGCTTTTATCTTAAATTCATTTGTAACGAAATCTTTCTGCCTTACTACAAACACTCGATTTGATATGAAGGATTGCAGGACTCTATGCATATTTTGGGGTAGTAAACATTTCATTTTGCAAATCAAACCCTCATGCCATAGTCGATCAAACGCTTGTGCTACATCAAGGAATACTGCCGAGCAATATTCTCGCAGTTCAAAGACATTTCTTATTTCCGAAGTAACTCTGTTGACTTGCTCAATCGTTCCATGTTTTGCTCGAAAGCCAAAATGATGATCTCGGATTGAACTATTTGTGTGTAACTGGTGATTGAGTTTAGTTTTAAGAACCTTCTCAAATGTCTTAGAAAGGCATGGAAGCAGACTTATAGGCCTATATGAAGAAGGACATGTCTTATCCTTCCCGAGCTTTGGAACCATTATAATAACAGATTTCTTCCATTGCTTTGGAAAGTACCCAATTCGAAAGATAGCATTGAAAAGACACGAGAGAAATACTATTGCTGCGTTTCGAAGTTCAGTTACCATTTTTGGCACGATTCTATCATAACCAGCAGATTTTTTGGGTTTCAGTTGAGTTATAATAGATACAATTTCACTAGAGCTTGTTTTTAATGGAGACATATTTACTGAATTTGTGATTGTCTGGTGAGGAAGCACAAATTTTTTAGTAGGTAGATTAGGTTGAAACACGTGCTCCAGATGGTTGGCAAATACATTAGCCTTCTCTTCATCAGACCGAGCCCAACTTCCGTTTCTGTCTCTAATATGTGAATCCAGCTCCACAGGAGTTTTTATCGATTTTTGCGCTTTCCAAAGTGAAAATCTAGTGTTTGTGGGTGATAGGTTATAGATATAGCGCCTTTGTGCCTCGAGCTGGTCGCTTAAAAGTGCTTTGGCTAGTTTTTTTGTTTCATCTTTTAGCCTTTGTTTAGCAGTACGAGATCTGTGCTGTTGCCATTCTCTTCTCAATCGTCGTTTAGAAGCAACCAGTTCTTCAATTTCCCTATTTGAGCTGAACTTGTGAGTAACAATCGTAGGCGTTGATACCTCGGCTGCAGCTACCAATACGGCACATAACTCATTAACAGATTTATCAATATCACTTTCAGAGTTGATCGCAGGTGCAATTTCTATGTGAGAACTAATATACTTTTTATATTGCAACCAATTAGTTTTATTAGATATAAGTCTATAAGGGCGATCCCCAAATATTGGAAAATCGAGTAAAACGATATCAACAAGGGAGTGATCGGAAGAAAGTTCATAATGAGTAACTGCTGATATGAGGTTTCTTGGTATATTTTTTGTGATACCAAAGTCGATGATAACGGGAGTTTTTCTTAGATCCGCCGGCCAGTATGTAGGCCTACCAGAAGAAACGAAGTCTAGCTTGTTTTTAAAATTTACAAGAGTGCTGTAAAGTTGCCGACCTTTTGGATTTACTGAACGAGAGCCCCAATAAGTGTGTTAAGCATTGTAGTCACCGGCCTCCAAAAATCGTGCTCCAAGGCTATCAAAGAAATTTTTAAACACATCTGCAGATATTGAAAATCGTGGAGGACATTATACAGCAGATAACGTCACATTACCATAACTCATTTGCAACCGGACCGAAGTTGCATGTAAATAATTAGATGAGTATGGCTCTAGAGTCTGGTGCTTAATACACTTTTTTATAATAATGCATGTACCACCATGAGCCTTTCTAGTAGGCTGGTATAAAGAAGTTGTTTTTGCTATTCAAATCAGTCTCACAGGCTAACATCACATCTACATTGTTGTCCTTTAGATACTTCATCAACTTTAGTTTGTGCTGTGAAACGCCATTTGCGTTCCAGTGAGTTATTTTTAAATGAGCGACTATTGGGAATTTAACTTATCCAAAATTTTCATTTGGATTTTCATCATCTCGTGAAAAGAGTTTTGCATCATTAAGATGGATTGATTCAGGGGCTGTAATAAATTCACCAACATAGATTCACTAGAACTTTGTGGTTGCAACACTGGAATGCGTGTAGCATTTTGAGTTGGGATAGTTTATTTGAGAGATTGACTTATTATGTTGAGACATTGGAGCCTTAGGCTTCACAATCTTTTTCGCAGTTTCTTCTTGAACGCCTAAGCGCAAGGCACCTGCATACGACACATTTGAAGTTAAAGGAATTCAAATTGATGCATCCAGCATGTTAGTAAAGCCTGCGATGCCGCTATGTCCAGGAAAAAGCAAAATCCTCGCCGGAAATCATAGCATATTGGTGGAGCAGTGAGATCGCCTTATTGAGGAGTGAGTGCCACAAAGCAAAGCGTCGGTACCAAAGAAGTATAGGCAAAGTGGAGAATGTACGACTACGTGACGCTTTTAAGATAAAATGCAACGAATTGAAAAGAGCGATTAAAAAGAGTAAATCTTCCTGCTTTAAAGAGCTATGTGACAAAGTAAATGAAAATCCTTGGGGCGAATTCGAGGGGGCAAATGTCAAGCACCAACTTGTCCAAAACTGTTAAAGAGGTTGGTTGAAACGCATTTTCCTGCACAAATTCAGGGAGGTGGAAACCTATTTGTTGATGAAACGGAAGTAACCGATTTCCCAACAATGCCGTTATTTAGCGGTGAAGAAGTGATTCAAGCTGTGGAGCGGTTCGGAAATGGTAAAGTACCATCTTGTTCTCAAGACGCCTATGAGATGGGGTGTTCCCAAGAATATGGAAAAAGCAACGGCTATTCTATTACAGAAACCCAACAAGCCGGCAGGTGAACCAAGTGCATACAGACTTCATTTCATGATCAATACGATTGGCAAAGTTCTAGATTGGTTAATCTGTACCCGCTTAGAACAACACCTAGAATGAGTACCCGGCACTTTATCCGATAACCAATTTGGCTTTCGCAGGAAGCGTTCCACTATTGATGCAATAAAGAAGCTCACTGATATAGCAGCTGGAGCTATTGAAGGAGATAGATGGATGTATGGTACAAAAGAGTACTGCGCAGTTATCACTTTTGATGTAAAAAATGCTGTCAACTCGGCGTACTGGCCTCATATCATGCGGGCACTAGAGGCAAAAAATACGTCTCTGTACCTACGGCGAATCATAAAGAGCTATCTGTCCGAGAGGGTATTGCTTTATGATACAGATGAAGGACCAAAATCTTATGAGGAGACTGCTGGAGTACCGCAAGGCTCAGTAGTGGGTCCGATCCTATCGAATGTTCTCTACGATGGAATATAGCGTCTTCCCACCCCAAAAGAAGTGCAGATTATCGGATATGCAGATGATATTGCGGTTCTAATAGTAGCGAAGGAACTGCAGGAAATTCAGAACATAGGCAGAGATACGGCAATGAAACTGAAGAATTGGTTCATCATGGCAAAGCTTCAGCTCGCAGGGCGAAAGACAGAAGCGGTGCTTATCAGAAGCAGTAAAAAGGTTGAGCGCATCTCCCTTGATGTAGACGGGTTTGCAATAAACTCGCAGCCAACATTGAAATACCTTGGTGTGATGGTAGACGCGACTCCAAACCATAAGTCCCATATCGAAAAGGTTTGTGAAAAAGCTGCACGTGTTAACGCGGCATTATCAAGGATAATGGCCAACATAGGAGGTCCAAATCAGAGAAGAAGAGAACTTCTGGCGAAGGTTAGCCAATCAATTGTGATGTACGCAGCACCTGTGTGGGGACCTGCAATTATGGTAAAAAGCTATGAAGCTGTTGGGGTAATATCCAGTGTAATGCCACCAGATATATTGGATCTTGAATTAAAAAGAGTCTATGAGAGAACCAAGAACATCGGTAGGCGGTTGACGGCGACAGAGCGAAAAGAAGAAAGACAAGTGAGTATACTTGAATGGCAAAACCGATGGTATACATCAACCAATGGAAGTTGGACTCACCGCCTAATTGGAAATGTAGAAACGTGGTTTGAGCGTGAACATGGCGAAACAGATTACTATCTGACGCAGTTCCTTACGGGTCACAGCTGCTTTATAGAGTACCTTCACAAGTACGGCCATGATTATGGGGTAGCATGTTCTTTTTGTGGCGGCTGCATCGAAAATGTGGAGCATGTATTTTCTCATTGCCCAAAATACAAAAGTCTGAGGGATATCCTGGAAATGATCATGGGATACCGGTTTATTCCATAGAATGTAGTGGTGCATATGCTGCAATCGAGGCGAGTCTGGAGTATGGTGAAGGATCTACCTGCAACAGTACTTCGAGAACTGGGAGGCATAGAGCGTCGAACAAGCACAAATAGAGCTTTGACTGGTGTCTAAAATTCTTAATGTGAGCTAAAAGGCTAAGCTTTACCCTGCGATGTAATATCCGACGCTAGTCCCCTTGGGTAAGTAAAAGCTAAAGAAGACGGAGTTAAGGGTTTAGTACGTAGCCGTATCATTTTGCGAGTCCGGTGTAATCAGATATTATTACCCGCGCGTGAACCCGAACTTCGTGCTTCTTAGCAGACGATATGAATCGTGCATACTGACAGTATGGCGGTATCTTCGTAAGATTCCCTCTCCCAAAAAAAAAAGACGTTTCTCTGGCAATTTCCTGCTCACTTTAGGCAAGACATAAACTTCTATGGTAAAATTTGCCATGCAATGAACCTATCGTTAATTCTATGCTGTGGACGCTTCTGTAATTCGCGCGTTCGCCAAACCGTTTTCGGGAGTCACAAACGGTGGGCAGCAATCTCAGAGGTAAACGATGATTGTGATCCTTGGCCCAAAAAACCTCGAAACTATATCCAAACCGTCAACTGTAACTATCGCCGTAGGCAATAGAAAGTATCAAGCATTGAGTACTCGAATTCGATCCTCTCTATGTGGCCGTAAGACCACGCCGCACGTCCAGATCAATAAGCGTACGATGCCGCTCGTCACATTTCGTACATTTGTGTTAACTGCCACAAGATGCAGCCTGATGGTTGTACCAAAGACAATTAAAACATAACGGGTTTCTTGACAGTGCCGCTCTCCAATCGCATCTGGCAATACTGTAACTATATTCATGTCAAAGCCTCATCATTAGGCTTTGTTTACCAGTATCTGTCATTTCGCTGAAGTGTACACAACATAGTTTTTTTGTGCTCCGAGTATGTCAACTTTCGTGCCGTCAAAACGCAATTTGAGGGAAGCCTTGCTTTTTTGCTTCAATTTGAAGAAAAATACCACCCAAGCCCGTCAATTGCTGTTGGATGCCTACCCGAACCATACTCCATCGATTTCAACCTGTGAGTACTGGTTTCGACGCTTCAAAAGTGGTGTTTTTGATACCGAGGACAAGGAGCGACCTGGCCAGCCCAAAAGGTTCGAAGACGCAGAATTGGAGGCATTGCTGGACCAAGACCCGTGCCAAACGCAAGAAGAGCTCGCCGAAACGTTGGACGTTGACCAAGCAACCATTTCCAGACGTCTCAAAGCGATGGGAATGATCCAAAAGCAAGGTAATTGGGTGCCATACGAGTTGAAGCCGAGAGACGTCGGACGCCGATTTTTCACGTGCGAATTGCTGCTTGAACGACTTGGCCGGAAGGGTTTTTTGCATCGTATTGTGACTGGCGGCGAAAAGTGGATCCATTACGATAACCCAAAGCGTAAAAAACATATGTCAAGCCCGGCCAACCGGCGCCATCGACGTCCAAGCCGAATATTCATGGTTCGAAGCTCATGCTCTGTATTTGGTGGGATCAGAAGGGTGTGGTGTACTATGAGCTGCTCCAACCCAACGAAACCATCTCTGGGGAAGTCTACCGACGTCAATTGATGCGTTTGAGCCGAGCATTGCTTGAAAAACGGCCGGAAACGGTCGAAAGACACGACAAGGTTATTTTGCAGCACGACAACGCTCGGCCGCATGTTGCACAGGTCGTCAAAACACACCTTGGACCGCTCAACTGGGAAGTGCTACCCCACCCGCCGTACAGCCCAGACATTGCTCCTTCGGATTACCACTTGTTCCGGGAGATGCAGCGTAAGCTGGCTGGACACCGCTTCTCTTCATATGAAGAGACCAAAAAATGGATCGATTCATTCATAGCCGCCCAGAAGCCGGAATTTTGGAGAAACGGAATCCGGAAATTGAAAGAAAGATGGGAAAAGGTTGTGGCTAGCGACGGACAGTACTTTGAATGATGTATCAATCCATTTTGAAATCGAAATAAAGCCCCATTTTTGGTGAAAAAACCTTTAAAATTAATGCATAGTCCCAAGATTTTTACTAAAAAATTGTCACGTTTTGGTAATTCTCTATCTCATGAACCGTACTAGGTAGCGACTTCAAAATTTTCACAGAATGTGTATTTCTATTGCCATATCCCCAACAAATAATAAAATTTTTGGAAAATCCCTCGGGAAAAGTCTCAAAAAAGAGATTACAAACGAACAGCTTGTGTGTTGTACAAAAACAAGCGAATGTACGAAGAGAACGAGAAACTCATAGAAGCTCGTTGATGATCTATTGGGAGTACAAATTAATTCGGTACATATTTTTTTGTGTTCAAAAGTGCTTTTTATTGAAAAAAAAAAAAAAAAACAAATGAAAAAACACATCATTCAAAGTATTGTACGCCGGAAGCGACTACTTTTTCCCATCTCTCTGGGGGATCTGGCCTCTCTGGCCTCGATCCAATCATTGATCCATTTTTCGATTTCTTCAAAAGACCCGAACCGGTGACTCCCCAAATCGTTTTGCATCCGCCGAAAAGCCAATAGTCGGAAGGAGCAAGGTCTGGAGAATACGGCGGGTGGGGTAAGACCTCCCATTTCAGCGTTTCCAGGTAATTTTTGAGGGCCGAGCGTTGTCATGTTGCAAAATCACCTTGTCATACCTTTCGGCCGTTTCTGGCCGTTTTTCACGCAATGCACGGCTCAAACGCATTAGTTGTAGTCGATAACGTTCCGCATTAATGGTTTCGTTTGGTTTTAGTAGTTCATAATATACCACACTCGTCTGGTCCCACCATATGCAGAGGAGCATGACCTTTGAAACGTGGATGTTTGGCTTTGGCGTCGATGTAAACGATGATGGAACGGGTTGACCAGGCTTGGCTTAGTATTTTTTCTTCTTGCGGTTATCGTATTATATCCATATTTCATCTCCAATCACGACCCGGTGCAAAAAACCCTTCCTTTCATATCTTTCAAGAAGCAGTTCCGAAGCGAAAAATCGCCTTTCGACATCTCTCGGCTTCAACTCGTATGGCTCCCAATATCCTTGCTTTTGAATAAATCCCAATTGTTTTAACCGAACGGAAATTGCTTGTTGAATCACTCCCAACTATTCTGAGAGTTCAGTTTGCGTTTGGCACGGATCTTGATCCAGTGAAGCCTCCAATTCCTCATCATCAAACTTTTTGGGTTGGCCAGCACGCTCTTTGTCTTCGACACTAAAATCACCACTTTTGAAGCGTCGAAACCACTCTCTGCACTCGAGAGCTGAGGCTACTTCTGTTGTAAGTGAGTCAACCATTTTATCTATAAGCTCAATGGTGGGAAACGCAGTTTCTTATGACTGCATTTCAATAAAATTACAGTTTCAGGTTCGCTTAAAAAGTCTCCAATTAACTTTCGTGTCTATGAGAAAGGTCTTTCCATTCATATTTGGCTTGGAAGCTACTTTTGCAATTACCGGAAGAAGATCTGATGTAAGGTCATTACAGGAAATCGGTTCAGTTATCAAGTTAGGAGAGTTTGTGATGAATAGGTGTAGTGTTGAAGGTTTTGCTTTGTAGCTTGCTGGAATATACGACGGATCTTTTGGGTACAATATTGTAAATTTGTCAATGTAGGACAAAAAATAAAGAATATTTTTCCAACAGTTTGCCTTACCGCAATTCCACAATCTATTTCTGCAGTTCAAGACACCACCTAATATGTAACGACCACTTATGTTTAAAAATTTAATTAAAACTGACTTGAAACAGCTTTTTTGGTGGTTTTTGTCAATCGAGTGTGTATTTACATTCGGAACTTCCTTATGCTCCAGTAAGTTATTAATAGCTATAGCAACACCACCTCCCCTCCTACTTGAACTGCGATCATTTCGATAAATAGTATAATTAGGAATGATAAACCGATCCTTTTGTGTTAACCAGATTTCAGTAATTAACAGACATCAGCTGGCACTTTTGACGTTGTTTTATATGTAGGTGGTGCTTTTTCTTGGGAGCCGATGAGGGCGTTCCTATACCTTAAAGAAGGCAATTGACTTTGCACAAAGGTATTAATGCTTTGGTTACCATTTGTTACACTCATAATTGTCGTAACTTGAGCTTTGGTTGTAGTAGTACTAGCAGCGTTAGTGCTGTTATTGTTGCGCTGGTAGCAACCATTGCTTTGAGCTGGGTTGTACTGGTTTAAATAACGTTTGGAGTTTGGCGACCTTTTTGGATCAACGCAATATAAGATGTCCGGCAAGGGCAGGCAGCGTCGGTAGAGGGGTGAGCACCTCTGCAGTTTGCACAACAAAGCTTACATGTGTCTGGGCACGAAGAGGCCTTATGGCGGCCGGAGCAGAATGCACACGATGTGGCGACATTACAACTGTTCAAAAAATTGTTAGTTGTAACTTTGAATCAGTTTACTAGGAGATTTCGTTTTATATTCCCAACGAACTTTAGTATGGTTGATGATGATCTTTCCGCAGTTTTTGAAGAGTAGTTGATTTATATGCCAAATAAGAGAAGTTTAAAACCACACTCGTCGCATATACAGGCGCCTTTGTCTGAACTGCTGAGGAATGTCAAGAAATATGATCAGCGCAAAATTGATTGGACTACCGAACGAATGAATGCTTTCAACGCAATATAAGATGTCCGGCAAGGGCAGGCAGCGTCGGTAGTTGATTTATTTGCCAAATATACTACATATAAAGGAAGTTCAAAACCAATTCTTGTTGTTTTTTCAATTGTTTTTACATCAGTACATTTTAGACCATGAGAAATTAATATTGTTTTAACCTCATCATTAGGTAGTTTATCTAGACCAAAGGGGACGGCTTTGTTTCTCTATTCTCAAAAGAGAAAAACTCACAGTTGTCGCTTTTTAGTTAATCTCAAATAGTGTTGTGGCAGTCAAGGTTATTTACAAATATTTTGATGCCAATTGAAATAGTTTTAATATAATATGCGTTCATTTTGATTAATTTAAGCATATCATGTATATATTATTTAGAACTTTTTTTATGCACAGTAATGGGTGGAATCTTTGCCTTATGTGAAACTGGAGGTTCCAAGTACTGTACATAATAGTTGTGAGTGGAGACGTGGTTTTAGTTTTAAGAAGGATAGTGCCGTTACGTAGTTTAGTACACTCTTCTATTTCACCATTGCATACGTTATCGATCACTTTTTTAATAAGAGTGACACGTTAGTTAATATTTCATTTTGGTCAATTCTTTTCGTTACTTATTTAATATTTCGCATTGGGTGCAGCATTTTTTAGCGATTTTTGTTTGTGGATTTGGTAATTATTTTGTTTATCAAGCGGTGCAAATCAAATCAAAAATCAAATATTTCTGAATGCTCAATCAGAATAGGCAAAACCATTTTTTTTGCCACTAGATGGTGTTGGTGTCCATACATCAGGCAACACTAATCTGACTGTGTCAAAGGAACACGTGTTTGAAAGGTTTCCTGTTTCACCTGCTGTGTAATTCGTTGCTCGTGTTAAAAGTTATACTGATTTGAATATGTGTGAAATATCTAAAGAAATACGCTATGTAATGCTATTTCAATATAAAAAAGGGAAAAATGCTGCAATTTGCTCGATTCCCTTTCGGAAATTCCGATGTAAAAGATGCACCTCGCACTGGTCGTCCTATCACTGAAAAAGTCGATGAAATTTTGCAACTCATGGAGCAAGACCGGCACGTAGGCTGTCAGGAGATAGCGGAGACAATAAACATCAACCATATGACAGTTTGGAATCATCTAAAAAAATTAGGCTACTCAAAAAAGCTCGATGTTTGGGTGCCACATGAATTAACTTAAAAAAATTTAATTGACCGAATAACTATCAGTGAGACGCTGCTGAAACGTAACGAAATGGAACCATTTTTGAAGCGAATCATTACGGGAGATGAAAAATGGATTCATTAGATAATTAGGCAAAGGCTGACCTTCCACAAACGACTTCAAAGCTTGGATTGACGGCAAACAAGGTTATGTTGAGTGTTTGGTGGGATTGGAAGAGAATTGTCGATTATGAGCTGCTAGAACGTGGCGGAACGGTAAATTCGGTCCTCTACAGAAAAACCATCGCAAATCAAATTAGATTTACAGCAAAAAGTGGAGTTTTAAAAATAAAATTGATCGAGGTATTCACGCAAATCGATTGGCGTTGGATTATGGTGTATCTAAAGCAGCCATCTCAAAAATAAAGAAAAAACGTAATGAAATTTTTGGAGGAGTATCGAACACATACGAAATAGCATATAAGAAAACACTTCATAAACCAGAATATGCTGATCTTGATGCAAACTTATTTGTATAAATGGTTCTCAAACCAACGACAGCGTAACTGTGCAATGTCTGGACCAACTTTAAACCAGCCGGTACAAATTAAATAAATTTTTTTTTTTTTTTTTTGGTAATGATAAAAACTAAGTCTTTGATATAAATTTAGCGTGTTATTTCCAAAATTCATGTTTATTATATTATTTTTCCATTTTTGAAAACTGCTTAGAAAAGTTAATATTTCGGAAAAGTTTAAGTTCGGTTAAATTTTTCGAGATTCTACAATAATAGTAGTGATACTTTTCGCTATTTTGGATCATTCGTGATTTTGTGGTCTTTATTTATGTCTAATACTTTCTACATAAGAGATCTACGAAAAAGAGCACAATAAATTGTCCCGTTACTTTTGCTTTTTGTGCGCTTGTTGTTCTTCTTTAGTTATTTCACAGCTATGTTTATTTTTAGGCGAAGAAAATAATAGTAGTGCTTAAAGAAATATTTAAAAACTAGAAAGAACGTTATCTTCGACTATGCCGCAGATGAAATACTTACTCTTCACGCAGTGAATGGTGCATTGTTTATTTATTTATTCGCAATGATATTTTTACCAAACAATATTTAATACAAGCATGTTGTCGTTTTCCAACGTTTTCATTTCGGTACAGTTAAATTTTTGAAGTGAAACTTCTTTAGCGAAGGGGAGTAAATCCAAAAAATATGAAAATGAAATGTTACGGAAGTGGAAATGTGATTATGCTTCAGAGACGTGGTGGGGAGATACACAAGACAATGCAGCGTAGAAAATGAATGTTTATGCATGAGTAAGAGAGATAAAAAATGCTTTACTGATGTGTGTTTGTACGAAGAGCGTACGAACAAGTGGCCGAAGACCGAGCGCTCGTCTGTTGAGTAGGAAGTAAGTGCGCGGGTTGCTTGTGTTGTTGATGCTTTGCTGGTGTTGTTGTTGCTACTGTTTGGTTTTGTGTACAAGATAACAACAACAACATACCCGCAATGAAGAACTGTTGTTGCTTTGCTTTATATTAAAATTGCATTTATGAAAACCAAACACAAGGTAATTAATTATTTACGTTCTGTACAAAATATAACCTTATTTATCTCTCTCTTACTCATGCATAAGCCCGCACAAGACAATGCGCATTGTTTTGTGCGTCTCCCCACTACGTCTGTGAAGCATCATCGCATTTTGATTCTTGTCACATTTCATTTTCTAATTTCTGGATTTACCTCCCTTCGCTAAAGAAGTTTCACTTTCATTATTCAAGTCACTGCCGTTACCATCGTCAATGTGTAGTTGTAGTTTTGTAGTAATGACCTCTTGAGTGAAATATTTTGTAAGCGCAATCTACTATGAATAAATAATGAAATGTGCGCTGCCAACATTTTGAATTTATTGTGATTGGCACTCTACCAATAGGAAATGTTTCAACAACGTAATTCAAACTATCAATTTAATTTTAAAAAATACATTTACAGCAAATAACAGTAAGAATAATAGAGTACTTATTGCAATTTCTGTACTTAACTTTTTACTGGCATTTTAAATTGTTTGTTATTTGTGCGATGTACATAACAAAAAAGTTTTTCTTGAATTTCAATGGGAGATTTGTATGGGAGGTACCCTCCTTAGTGGTCCGATTCGGCTGATTCCGATAAATGTCCTGCGCCTGTCTTGGAAAATGATAGAGACCAAGTTTCTGTTCGATAGGACAAAAAACCAAAAAAGTTTTTCTAATAAGAACATGAATTCAAATGGGTGGTTTGTATTGGAGGTGCCCCATTTTTATTAGAAAAAAATTTTTAGTTTTTTGTGTTATCGAACAGAAATTTGACCTGTACAAGTGTCTGATCCTAGGATTACTGGATCGTTAAGCTCCCATAGAAATATTTCGGTCACAGTGTTGAAATGCTCTATGTGTACTGACTATACCCCAAACATAAGTCAAATCAATAATTAATTTCTGAATACTATCACAGAGCGTAGTCGAAAACGTTTTCTAGGGGGTGCGTGAAGATTATATCAACTTTGGCATAGTCGAAGTTAAACTTCTTACTTGTATTTTTTTTAAATAATAATCACTCACCCGCATCAAATTCAGTTTGAAATGCAAAATATTTGCGCGACTCCTTTTTGAAGAAATCAATGAAATCATTGCGTACCAATGAACCAGCTTGATATTTTAGACGCCATTCCTTAAGCGGTGACACTATGGTTGACATTAGTTCCGCTGGTGTTACACCATCTTCTAAATCAAAACGATCCATGATGATGTTTCTTCTGTTATCTGTAATCCAAATTAGTGGTCAGTCGAACAGGTAATGCAAGTCAGCAATATAGGTAACCACAATTAGTATCTATCGACAGCAGATTTAAGAAAAAAAAAAACAACGATGAAATTTGTTGTTTATCTCAGTCTTTGAAACTTTTTACTGCTGTCACAAAACAAAACTTGACATTTACTTAAATGAACGACGACTATACTACAACACTTTACTAAGTCTAGCCTATATGAATGTAAAAACTTTCAATAGCTATGCAAACTAGTTACAGTTTGTTAAGTTTCCAGATTACTGAAAGAGGTAGCCTGCACCATACTCAACACAACGGCGATTTAATGATAATTTAAATGGTTTATACAAAGAACCGATCAGACCAACTAAAAATAATAATTTTTGTTTCTGGCCTCATCAGCTGGAGTCCAAAGTTAATGTTCTGTTGGTGATGTAAAGCTGACAACAATCATCCATCCGTCAAATTGTTTAATATAAGTCCCACTCATGTACGTTCTTTTACTTTAGTTATTTTCCTTTTATTTACCCTGTATTTGAAACTTTCTAGTGTCGATATTACGTTAAAAAAAGTACCACAAGGCAAACACTTCATTTATTTTTATTGACCGATTGTAGATTTCGTTCGTTAATTGAATAGATTCGCATGGATGGTAAAACGGAATTAAACAAGCAAAATACAATATTATAGAATTCTTCCTCTAATGGCTTTAATTTTCTTCAATTTCATATTTTCTACTTGCATTCATCAGAAACAAAAAAAATAACAAAAATAGAAATTAAAGGACAAAAAGAACAAAATTGTAACAAAAGCAACAGTTGAAGAAAAGTAAAGGCACACGAGGTTCTTCTATCTCTACTGTGCTTGCTGAATGCGAGACGTTCTTTGATTTTTTTGGTCGATAATGCTGGTTTTTTCTTTTTGTTACCTGATACCAAACCGATTCGTTGTAAAGACGTGCGTGCGGTCCATTCAGTGACTGTCTTATTTAACTCTTCGGCAGCCTGCTTTGGTGCCGTAGAACTGTCTTTTTGCATTTCCCGTTCCATTAAACGTGCATCTGAGTCCGACAGTATTCGCGGCCGTCCTCCAACATTTGGCGCACGTACCATACTTCGTCGCGTTTGCACATTAACTACAGTGCGTTGGCTTATATTCAATTGTATGGCTATTAATCTTGTGGAATTTCCACTTTTAGTTGATACCACGATACTATTTTCTAAATCAATATTTATTTTCCTCATAGTAAGCAATTAATAAGCAATGCTCTAACTTCAAACACTTTGTTGTAATTAAAACCAAAAGTTAAAAGGAAACGAGGATCAGACACAACATAAAAACCAATAACGGTTAATATTTTTGCATTTATTTAATCTAACGGCGCTTTAAGGTTCATAAGTGCGAAACGTGCAGAATTGAGCACATAAATTTTTCTCTTTGTTAAATTAGTCTCTTAAGTCGTTTTCTAAGCTATTTCGTTTAAAAATTAAACAAATAATAAAATAAAACTACTTTTGTAGAATTTGATTGTGTATTAATATTTTTACAGCGCCTTACAAGTTAACTTTGTAAACATTTGCTCAGTTTTGCACGTTACTGTATGTATGCAATTTTTGTTATTGTTTTTACAAACTTTTTTGCTTCTTCATTGCTTATGCTTTGCTCCTGCTTGAATTGTGTGCTGTTATTATTTTTTCCCTCTTATTAGTATTTAACTGCATTCAATGAAAATCAATCAAACCTGCAAACCTTTTTGTATCGTATTTCTATAAAACTTACATCTATTCTGCCGACTTCTTTCTTCTTCTTTCAAGTATTTCGTTGACTTTGGTTGAGTGAGGGGGAGTGAGTAATTTGAAAATATTAGAAACGATCATTAGAGGCACTCGATCGAACGTTAAGAGATTTGTGCAGCAATCAGAAATATTTCGGAGATGCGATGATTCTACTGGTAGGAGATTTCTGCCAAACGCTGCCGGTCATAGACAGATCAACTGCTGCTGATAAAATACACATAGCCCATAAAGCCATAAAGTATTCACAATATTTAAATATGGAAACCAAAGGAAAATAAATTAGTGTTTCTGAGAGGAAAATAATTATTGATTTATGGAAAGATGGGAAAAGCCTTCGAAAAATTGGACAAACTATTAAAAGAACGTATTTCTCCGTCCAGCGCGTAGTAAATAAATTACAGAAACCGGGATTTTTACATCTAAGCCGCGGTCAGGGCGTCCAAAAAAGTTGTCAGTCCGGGAAGAACGCACAATAAGGACTTTGGCAAAGGTTAACCCTCGAATTACTTCAACAAAAATTGTTAATAACGTAAAGGAAATGTTTAAAAAACAAATTTGTGCCGAAACTGCAAGAAAAATTTTACGTAGAGAAGGATATCATGGTAGAGTCGCCCGAAGAAAACCGCACATTTCACTTGTGAACAGACGAAGGCGCATTGAGTTTGCTCATAATTATATAAATAAGCCACCGGAATTCTGGAAACAAGTCATATTTTCGGATGAGAGCAAATTCTGTATTTTGGGCATAAAAGGTCGTCAAATTGTGTGGCGCAAATCAGGAAAGGCACTGGCGAAACAAAATCTTGTTTGCACAGTTAAACACGGCGGTGGTGGAATTATGGTATCGGGGTGCATGGGGGCTAGTGGTGTGGGCCAGCTGAAATTTATTGAATCGGCAATGAATAAATGGGGATATTCACACATTTTAAAACACAATTTCAAACAAAGTGCTGATAAACTTGGTACATATGGGCACTTCCACAGAAAGGTCAACTGTGACCGAATATTTAAAAGTTAACAAACAAATGTTTTTTTTAATACTATATTTAAAAATTGGCTGAATTTTTATAGTATAATGAATTTACAGTTTATCTATTCAGTTATTACCTACTTTTAAAGGCATTTTATGTTAAATTTCTTTGTCCACATTTGTATAAATGTTATGCTTTCATCTCATAATCTTTGTATAACAATAAATAAATAAAAGAAAAGGATAACGGGTGAAACGAAGCTCGATGAACGGTAAATTTTCATTTTGCTTTGACTGCTGTTCCAACGTAACGTTCGTCTAGCTAAAACATCATTTGTTGTCAGTACTTCGCGATCGCTCTAAGGAAATGTTTGATATTAATAATTTATCGTTAATTCGGTGGCCTTCATTTAAAAAAAAAATTTTTCCTTAATTTCCTTCCATACTAATTTTTATTGAATTTTAAAAAGTGTAACGTTCGCCATCGTAAGGATGTAACGTTCGCCGTTGAGGATGAAAATTGTATGACAAACTGTTGTGAAAATTGTACGCAGGTTGTTAATGATATAGTACCTTTAGCATACTTTAAAAAAATGGATGAAAATGTGGAATGGAAACATTAGAGGAAAGTGGATGATCGGATAGCTTCAACTTACACTGTTGCTCCGCTTTCAGATTTAATTCATGACTTGCAAGTGCAGCTGCCACTTTTTAAACTATAAAATCCTTTGTTAAGCGAGCCCAACAATATCATTTCGAAACCATAAGGAAAAATAGGCCAGGGGAATTAGTTTTACAAGTTGATTTTGCAGAAAATTATAGGCTGATCTATCAAAATGAAGTTCAAAGCGGACACTTCAACCATAAGCAATTTCTATTTTTACTCGCGTAGCGTGGATGTTTTATGAAACCAAATCATTTTGTATAATCAGTGACAGTTTAAGTCAAAACAAAATCGACGTTTACGTTTTCATTACGAAACTAGTTGAGGAGTTGAAAACCCAACATAGTCATTTTACAAATATGTTTTTGTTTTCGGACGGAAGTAGCTGCCAGTTTAAAAACAAATTTGCCCGATTTTTTGGTTCAATTCGGTTGCAACAATGGAACTATTTTGCTACATCCCATGGTAAAGGAGCAGTGGATGGAGTTGGGGCTACGATGAAAAAAAAAAGTGTGGCAAATAACGAGAACAAAAAATATTCTTTTAATCTATATTGGTGCAAAATCACTTGAAAAATCTTCGGCAACTATACAAGAAAAATTGAGTGACATACCGAACATTCCAAGCATCCGAAAACTTCATTGGATAGGTTGCGACAAAAACTAAAGATAAACGTATTGTAGCTCAAATGGCAATCTTTGACAAAAAAAAAAAAAAAAATTCATAAATTTGTTTTTCATATTTATTTTTTTTTTTTTATTAGTAATCCTATTAATGTAAATACCTCTTATAATAATATGCAGTTTTTGGCATTTTATGCGATCTTGAGATGAATTTGTTTGAAGAAATCCATAATAAAACCATGGTAGACAAATATGTAACGTTCTAAGCAATACTTGAGTTTTCAAAAAAAAAAAAAAAAAAAAAAAAAAAAACCCATGTACTTATTTCAACGTGACACCTACCTAGCAATAGAAAGCTATTATTATATTTTAATCTAAAATTAATCATATTAAGTTATAGTTCGCAGATTATTGCATTTTTCTAGATGATGTCAAAAAAAAAAGCAGTTCCATTTTTTGTAACGTTCTAAATATAATTTTTATTGCTAATATATTGGAAACCTTAAATCGGTGGAACCTCCCTTTTTGCACTAAATATAGAGCTACCATAGTATTATCGAAAAATGAAAACAAGACTAATTTTGTTTAATATGTTACTTCGTTTTTTAATTTTAAATAACTTTAAAAGCTTGCGAATGTAATGTTCGCGACCGTGGAAATGCCCATATGTGAAAACTATCAAGTTAACAAGGAATATGCGAGTGGCCTTAGAAAATGATATATGGACAGAAGTTTTCTCAAAGGCATTATTAGACATTGGAAGTGGAAAAATTCCTGTGGACACTTCTACTGATCTCATTACTTTTCCACAAAATCTTTGTCGATTGACAACGTCAAAAGATTTAATTTCAAAAGTGTTCCCAAATATTGGCGCTAATTACAAAAACCACGTTTGGTTGAGCGAACGAGCCATTTTAGCAGCAAAAATAAGGATGTAGATGAGTCAAATTAATGGACAAATGCATTCATTTAAGTCGATTGATTCTATTACGGATCCAAAAGAAATTGTGAATTTATTTATTAGAACTAAGATTATAATAACAAATTATAACCTAGTATTTAATATGAGCAATAGCGACAGAGACAGAGGCCTTCAGCTCAGAGGAAAGTAAAGAAGGAAAGGAGGAAATTAGAAAAGTGCAGGACCAGACTTGAACGGGAATCGAACCCGCGACTCTTGGGATGTCAGCGCAGCGCACTAACCTCTGAGCCAGTCAATTGTGAATTATCCAACTGAATTCCTAAATTCATTGGATTTGCCAGGATTAGCGCCACACAATTTACAACTCAAGGTGTGCTCGGTGACAATCATGCTGCGAAATCTAAATCGACCGAAATTGTGTAACGGAACAAGACTCGCTGTTAAAAAAATTATGCAAAATTTGATTGAAGCTATTATAAACATAGGAAAGTTCAAAGGCGAGGATGTGCTTATTCCAAGAATGCCACTAATGCCAACCGACTTTTATTTTTTACTTTAAGCGCGTCCAGTTTCCGGTGCGCCTTGCATTCGCAATGGCAATTCATATCTCAAGGTCAATAGTTAGAAGTGTGTGGAATAAAACTAAAATTGCCATGTTTTTCGCACGGTCGGTAAACCATCGGCGCTATTTGTTTTTTCTCCGGATGGACTAACTAATAATATTGTACACTCTAAGGCATTAAAATAGAGTAACTAACTATTTTGTACGCTGCAGTACTTTAGTTATATATTTTCATTGTAATAAATTCTATATATGCTTTATATTTTTAGTTCGATTCGATTATCTGCCGCATAAACAAACCTGATATAGTATTTTTAAAGAAATATGCAACTTGCTTCATTACGATTCATTTGTTGTTTAAAAAAAATATTATTAACATCGGTTCTGTATTTATTTATATCGATAGATATAATAATATGTATGGTGATAGAAGATACATAGATAGAAGATAGGTACACCACCCGTGCGAAGCCGCGGCAGGCTGCTAGTTCTTAATAAATAAATAAGTAAATGCAAATATGGAATTTGCAAGGCGCAGCGGCGTTATAGAAAAACAGCGAGAGTGACGAAAGAAATGAACAGAATATGTCAAATTAGCAATAGGAAAATATTAAATTCATAAAAAAATAAGAAAAAAAATTTTAGTTCTCTCTTATATGAATGTGTTTAACCACTCACTGATGCATTGCAGCAATAAATTGAGAGAAAAAAATGAAAACAAAAAAAAATACGCTTTAATTTCCTTTCACTTTTAAAATGCATCCAAATTTCGAAATGTTTCTATTTCATAGTGTTTTTTTAATTCTTGATTACCGTGTGCAAATATTAAAGTTGCACTGACGACAGGGGCAATTTGTACTCTTTATGATAGTGTACGATTTTTCCTTACTCTATTGCACAGTTTTTTGTTTCTTTTACCTTTTCATACAAACATATACACAACCAAACACAGTGAAACAATCGTACCTATTCACCACATTCCACATAAAAAAATGTTTATTGCGTCTTTCCGTCCGTCATGACAACACACATAAATAATTAATTTTTAATATATACCAACAATTGCTTACGTTTATAGTTCCGTCTTATAATTTTAATTGCTGTTGTAATTTTTTAATTCACAAGGTTTTAGTTTAGATCACTTTATTAATTGTACCAGAATAATAATTTTTTGGCTTGCGAGTTTCTGCTTCTTTTTCGTCACTTTAAGTTTTGACTTTTTCATAACCAGCAGCCACCAGCCTACTGAAACAAACGATACGATGACATTGGTTAAGAGAAAACAAAAGTTTGTCGTTTGATGGCTAGCATTTGATGGTTGGCACTCACAGCGAATTTTAACTTGATTTCGAATATTATAGCCCGTTTAGACAGCGAGTTTTGGGTATCCGATCACCGTTGGCCTTTGCGAGTTACAAACAGGTGTTTTCCTTTGGTTATATATACATACAAATGGAAAGTTGCGCTAAGTTCAATTTTAAAATTTGTAGAAAATACATACGAACAATTTGCAGTGTATGAAAATAGGTTTTGCAGTTTTCTTTTTCATTACTGCTACATATTTTATTAAAATTTTTGCAAAAAGTTTACAATTTTGTAATTTACTATAATCATCATCAGCTGTTTTATGATTGCGCTCAACAAAACAAAAAAAGAAGTAGACAATCGAAAGTCACCCAAAAAGTTGGCAGCATTGGCAAAAAATGCAGCAATCCTGAGACACCAGTTGGCAGCTCCGGTGATGAAAAAGGTGATGATAAATAATCTCATTTTTTATCACATTAAGCATCATTTTTCGTGTGGTTGTTGTAGGAAATAATAACCTTTTTCATCCGATCACAAAGCCTCAGCGAAATGCAAACAAATTAATATGCGAAATAGGTGTCGTGTTGGACACACACACAAATGAAAAGCATAAATGAAATTTGTTCTCTGCATTAGCACAAATGCGATTCCATCTACACTAACTTCAAAAATAATTGCAAATTGAGTAGAATAAGTTGATTGTAAGTTGTAGACACAAGAATACGTAATTATGTTTTAATTTTTAGTGCAGTTTTTGTTTTAGTATCTTTTTTCTTTTAAGTCGGTTTCCTATTCCGTTAAAATTTTTGTTTTTATTTATACATTGTTAGCGGATCAAGTTCGTTAAATGTGGAGTTCTACAAGTATAGGAATAGATTAACATACATTTGAATATATAGAGTCGAACGTAGACCCACCGCCCCAAGTCATACAGTCCCCCTGGCACTACCGCAAAGTATTACGTCAAGGAGGAAAAAGGGAGCAGTATAGTTCAAAGTCTGCTTCTACCCCATGTAAATCAAATATAAATTTATGTTAGAACTTCTTGTCAATATCAAACTAATGACGTATTAATTCTCCTTTCGTCGAACTCTTTGTAATCGTTCGATACGCCGCGGCTCTGTCATGATTTGGGCTTACTGCGCCCCAATTCAGCTGCGATGTGGCGGATGCAGTTCGTCACAGTCGGCATTTCACCAAACGCATAGGAGCTCATTGATCTGGCAACATCAAATCTTGTATTCTTCATTTTCGTTTTCGCATGTGTAAATCGGACAGTAAGAGTCATCATCATATCCCCCGCTTATGCAGATATTCTTTAAAACACCTATGACCACTCAGGAGCTGCGCAAGGTGATGGTTGACCTTACCAAAGTTTCTGCCGACGTATTCTTCGATGTTATTAATGAGCCGATGGGTCCACCTGCTTATGCCAGAGCTTTGCCATCTCCGCTGTCACTCCACCATACTGAGAGATCTTTCTTCTTGCCTTCTCACCTCCTTCTCGCCAGTGCTCCTCTTAGCAACAAACAGTCGATTTATCTCCGCCACAACTAAGTCAACCGGCATCATACTCGATTACCAGGATTGCATCATTGCTCACCGTTCGAAATGCAGCACAGACGCGAATGGCACATGATCTGTAGTCTGCATTAATTTCTCTCATGTATGAATACATCCTACTAGCCTCCATCCAGTGCAGCATAGACTAGAACCGATGTTACGACATTAGCCAACAATCGTCGTTTGCACTCTCGGGGTCCTCGACAGTTCGGCATCAGCCTGAAGACAGCTCCTGCTTCTTTCAATGCTCTAACAGCTGTTTGCGTCAAATGCTTCTTGAATGTTATCTTTGAGACCAGTTCAACCCTCAAATATCTCAAAAAGTGTTGTGACTTAATCTCGAGGTTGCACACCGTTACGGTAAGGTGTTCCCTTAATCTACGTTTGCTGACAAGTAGAACCTCCGTTTTATGTTCGGCAAAGCGTAGGTCCTTTTGGATTAGTCAGACACCAACTCTCCTAACAGCCTTGTTGCAGACAAATCTCAGCTCATCGATGAACTTAGCCACCACCACAATCACGAAATCATCGGTATAGGCTGCAACCCTTACATTGCTGGGCATGTCAACACATAGGACTCCATCATACAACGCATTCTATCACAAAGGGCCCAAGACTGACCCCTATGGAACACCTCCTGAAAAGTCGTACTCGAGTTCTCTGTCTTCCGCTTAGTATGTTAAACGTCTTTTACTAAAGTAGTCAACTACTACTCGGATCAGGAATTGTGGAACGTTAAATAGTGTGCTGCCACTTCGCAGTGTTAAATGCGTTTTGAATATCAATCGTCACTACATCACAGTATTTCTTTGTGCCACATTTCCATCGCGTACTTCTAAAAGCGTTTTCGGCGATTTCCTTGACCACTTTTAGTGCGTCGATCGTTGAGCGTCCCATACGAAAACCATATTGATGCTGTGAAAAGCCGCCAGCTGCAATTATTGCCGTTTTCAAGCGATTACGCAGAGTTCGCTGAAACACTTCCCATATTGTGCAACAGATATAAATGCCTATATGAAGAAGGCCCCTCATGTGGCTTGTTTCCTTTTGGCATAAGTATCATTTTAGGATTTTCCATCTATCTGGAAAAATCCCCTCATGTAGGCAACAACTGTACAGTTTGCTAAAAACATCCGCTCGCTCGATTATAGCCAGTTTCAGCACTTTCTGTCTGCCTGGCAACATAGGTACATATTAGAGATGAGCTTCATTACAATCATATTTCCCACTTCTGTATGTACAATAATGAGAATATGTACTGGATATTTAATGTAACCGATATGCATCGCAGTAGTAAAATACATACGCAAAAAAAAGGATCAACTTTTTATGTACAAACTCTAAATGACTACTAGTAATAACATACTTTTTGCATGCGTACGAAATATACGCATATAGGTAATTTTATTTATTGTACTTATGTACAATAGATAAAATCGAAATAATAAACGTTTTTCCTTATTGTACTGTAGACGATCGCACAACGACTGACTCTTTATTATTTCCATCTTTACATTTTTACTTATTCTAATGCTTTTACTCTCTGACTTACTCTAATACTCTAGCTCTCTAACTTATTCCAATACTCTTACTCACTAACTTACTAATACTACTAAAATACATAACATACGGGTATACTACTACAGCTCGGCCATCCTTACATTTACGATCTCCCGATCCACGCCGACATTCTTCTTGTGATCATAACAGGGTGTTCTTTTACATTTTCAATATTACCAAACACAACTTTGTTTACATTATTACTAGATATATTTCCGTTTACATTATTACTAGATACATTTCCGTTTACATTATTACTAGATACATTTCCGTTTATGTTATTACTAAATACATTTCCGTTTACATTACAACTAGATACATTTTCGTTTACAACAGCCGAATAATCAATTTCAGACTCACCAAGAGACTCAACACTGGAATTGGTGTTGCTGAAAATTTTCAACATCTTCAACACAATATCTATCATTACCTAAAATTTTCTTTATGGCATACGGACCTTTAAACTTTGGAACTAACTTAGACGACACACCTGTAGTCGAATCAAAATTCTTAACCATAACGTAATCTCCTACTTTATAAGTATGTGGTCTTTGCCGTTTAGAATCAAAATAAATTTTATTATAATTTTGCACTTACAATTGGGATTCTTGCGCTTTACTTCGAATTTCTTTTATATTCCTATCACTTTTCTTTTGTTCCCTGTCTATCACATTTTCTTTCAAACTGTGCATAAATTACCTTTTTGTCCCACCCCAAACAACATAACGCTCGGATGTTCGTCAACACTTCTATGAAATGTATTATACATTGCATGTTCCACTTCCGATATGCCCTTCAATTATTGTTTGCTTTCCTTGTCGGTAGCTAGTTTACTAATCATTGGCCCTAAGTCTCTGTTGATCTTCTCACCTTGCTCGTTAGCCTGTGGAAACCCCGTAGCAATCTTAATGTGTTCGACATTGTTGTTTTGTAGGAACTGTTAGAATTCTTTTGAGGTGAAACAACTTCCCCTATCTAACACGATACAACTTGGTCTGCTATATGCTCTAAAATAGTTTTTTAATGCTTCAATCGCTTCCTTTGACTTTGTAGTTTTTGTTGGGTACAACCTAACAAATTTTGTATATGCGTCTACGATCACTAAAGCATGGTTTTTCTCAGAACATTTACTATTTATAGGACCATAGTGATCTTTATGCACCATTTCGAACGGAACATTTCCTTTCGGTACAATATGAAGAAAATCTTCTTGCCTTCCCCCTTGTGCCGAATATGCAATACACTTTAAGCAGTTTTTTATGTGTTCATTTCCCTTTTTCCTAATCTTAGGGAACCAGTAACTTTTACTTATCACATCGACTACCTTGTCCGTACCTACGTGACCATATTTATCATGGTATTTATAAAGAACGTGTTCTTCCATCGACATAGAAAACTATTTTATCCCTAACCTTCCGATAGACAACGCCATTTCGCATCTCATAGTGTTCATGCTCTGCCGTACCCAAAAGTTCTTTTATCGCTTTTAGTTTTTCATCCTTGTTTTGACAAACAACCAAATTGTCTTCAAACGGTTTTAGTAGTTCATAATATACCACACTCGTCTGGTCCCACCATATGCAGAGCATGACCTTAGAACCGTGGATGTTTTGCTTTGGCGTCGATGTAGACGATAATGGAACGGGTTCACCAGGCTTGGCAAAGTATTTTTTCTTCTTGGGGTTATCGTAGTATATCCATTTTTCATCTCCAGTCACAACCCGGTGCAAAAATTCCTTCCTTTGATGTCTTTCAATAAGCAGTTCCGAAGCGAAAAATCGCCTTTCGACATCTCTCGGCTTCAACTCGTATGGCACCCAATATCCTTGCTTATGAATAAATCCCAATTATTTTAACTGAACGAAAATTGCTCACTGAGTCACTCCCAACGATTCTGCGAGTTCAGTTTGCGTTTGGCACGGATATTGATCCAGTAAAGCCTCCAATTCCTCATCTTCAAACTTTTTGGGTTGGCAAGGACGCTCTTTGTCTTCGACACTAAAATCACTCTGCATGACTTATCGGTCGGAGCAGATTCACCATAAACTTCCTCAAGCATTCGATGGGCTTCAGCTGCACTTTTCTTCCCATTAAAAAAGAAAATCAAAACTTCTGCTGTTAATTTAACACAAATCCGGACATTTTCGAAGAGGCAAAAACAGTGTTTTTGTCAGAAACAGACGCTGATGCACACTAATTATTGTTGTCAAATGTCAAACCCTCCAATGGAATAGGTAATCGCTTCCAAAATCAGCAACAACTTGCAGGTGGAGCCATCTTTTAAATAGCAAGTTTAACAATTTAACAACTAAATTTTGCACCAACAGTAGTAAATAATCAATTGAAAGTGACGCACACATATAATTCTTTATAAGCAAACATTGAACACTTGGCTTATATTTCAAGTAACGGTGCTACGAATGAGATAAGAATAGAAGAACAATAAACGAAACACAACAACAATACATCACTAAACCAGTTTGGATACAAAAAAAAAAATTTACAAATGCAGATGAAAGAGAAATAGAAACAAATATAATATTTATGCACATATATTTCCTCATATGAGGTATTATAACTTTGTCATGAAGTTTGTAACAGGCAGAAGGAGACAAAAAAAAACAACCACATAAAGTATATATATTCTTGATCAGCTCGATTAGACGAATTGATTAAGCCATGCCCGTCTGTCCGTCTGTCTGTATGCATACTAGTCCCTTAGTTTTTGAGCTAGAGAGCTGAAAATTTGCACGAACCTTTCTTTCTCTCATACAAACCACCCATTTGAATACTGCAATGAAACATTCACTACGTCCCGTGAAGATTATTTCATCTTCGGCATAGTCGAGGATAACGTTCTTACTAGTTTTTTTTATAGACAAAAAATGGGAAGTGTTTTAGCTCGTCTTCTATTTTTGACTATTTAAAAAAAAATGGATCGAAGAATATTATTTTTTTTTTGTTTTTGCGATCTTTATTATTTATTGAATCCCTTTGCATACAACACAACTAGTGTTGCGTGTTCCTCCCAAGTTTATGGGGCAGGAAAGTCATTCCGACGAAGGCGCGTGCGACAACTCATATAAGATAGTGATCGAGCTAGTGGATTAGGATGTTAGGATGGAGAGCTTAACAAGATATTTTTGTTTCATTTGGTCCAATTCGGTTTAAATTAGTGGGACGTTAAGGTCTCTGTGGATATTCGCGTTCGAAATGGGAGCACCTGTTATGAAACGAAGTATTTTTGATTGGGCTCTTTGGATGACTTCAACGTTACTTGGGCTTGCGTTCCCCCAAAGCTGGGAACCGTATGTCCAGATAGACTTTATTAGTTACGCTAAGGTGTTCCGTCAGTCTGCGTTTGCTGACAAGCAGTACTTCTGTTTTAGCTGTTATATAGTAGCATCTTTAGATCGAGGCTTATCCCAGATCTTGGGTTTAAGAGCCAGTGGAGGGACTGGGCTTTTAATTTCATGCAAATTTTTTTGACTTCTCTATGCTTACGCCAGGTGAGTCGTCTGTCCAAATGTACTCCTAGGTAGGTGACTTCAGTAGAATGTGGTACGGTGGTGTTGTTAAAAATGATGACAGTCTCTCTTGTTTAATGTGAATGTTACGTACGTGAATGCAAGGTCAGGGATGATGCCTATCGTCATTGAGGACAGACGGGTCATCGGGTGGCGCAATGTTGCAATGCGCTTAATTGTCGCAACTGTGTAGTTAAAGGCAAGCCATCGGAACATCTGATGATGTCTCCGGCTTCTCCTGTGTACAGTGCCATTGTTGCCAGGGCAAAGGCTAGACACTATGATAATTAAGATCGTTCAGGTTAACTGTCAGGGGGCGTATGCTGCAATGTGTGAGTTAGGTCAGACTATTTGTGAAAGTGGCAGTGGAATTGCCCTGCATCAGGAACCTTACGCAACCAATGGTTGTGTACGGGACTACCTGCAGTAATGCGGGTATTTCTTGATAGCGGGGCAAATTCTGCTGTGGTGGTGAATGATGTCAGTCTTGAATGCATTTTGGTGAATTCGGCTGACTGTGGTGTCTGTGTGAGTGTTTGTGGACCTTGCGGTAGGATTTTTGTTGTGACTATGTATTTCCGGCATAGTGGGAGTCTGGAGCCGTACATTTCGTACATGGATGAGGTGCTACTACTGGCGAGTAACGCTTGGTATTGACGAGAATGCAGCATCCCCGTTGTGGTTCAGTAAAATACCTGGGCATGCGTCCGGGTATGCGAACCGCATACGGGGTGAGCTGCTGGCTGAATGGGCCGTGTCCCGGGATGTTAGGGTCGTTAATGAATCCAGTGAATGGTACACTTTGATGGCCCAGAAGGAAAAAGTGACATTGATGTCACTTTTATGAATGAGGCAGCGATGAGTTTGTATAAGTTTGAATGGAAAATTAAGGGTGGGTGGGGTGTGAGTGATCATAATCTCATTGAGATTATAATGACTTACACTCCTGTTGTGCGTGAAAGTGTACCCGTGAATGATTTTTTTTTTTTGCTTTAAATTGGTAGAAAAGCATCGAAAGCCTCACCGGTCTACAACCGAGTGCTTCAACCCGCTAAAAACTACCCCCGTGTCCTATTGTCCCCCCG